>SHCU01000504.1:65292-75823 GCA_004307685.1 Ceratina australensis | reverse complement strand
TTTCGTAACTCCCTGAGAGGATTTGATTCGATTGCTTACGGAAACAACGAATTCTATCGAATACCATTGCGACACTGATTCATCGGAAAAATCATTGACAAGTAACCTCTACCTTATCCGATTACTCAGTTTTATCTATATCGCGTTTGAAACCTGAGTAATAATTTTCACATCACTTGTTATCTTCAGTTACCAACTTTTCTCGTTAATTAATTAATTCGCCGGTATATATAGCCGTGTAAATTGAGTTACAAAATTTGAACAGTATTCCCTGTCACTGAAACGGAAATACGCAAATTACTCGTTAATTAATCGTCGAAGTCGATGATATTTGTAGAAGTCGATGATATTTGTACACCAGATCGGATAATAACTTGATATATTAAAACTCGAATCGAAGCGACGAGTAACGAGAAAAATGTAGACTTCTAATTGAATGAAACGTCGATCATGTAACGGGGCCAGGTCTCAGCTTTAAGAAACCGTATCCATACGAGTTTCCATTAATATTCAACTCGCGGGCATGGAAGTTTTCGGGAGCGACACGGCGCGCCCCGGAAATTGAGTACCCGCTTCGTAATCCTCTATTAATATCAAGCTTTAAAGTTGTTCCCTCGTTAGGAAGCTCCAACGGCGACGGACTCTCCCCCCCGGCCTCACAGATTACGGTAGTCAGTCGACTGACGTGGCTACGATTAATGCGCGTTTGTCGTTGGCTCCCGGTAAAGAAATTTCGTGCATCGCGAACACCGCAGCTGCGATATGCACCTGCTAGTTCGCTCCTCGAAATTAACTATTGAATTCCAACTGCGCGTCGACGTACCATACTCCCGATTGTCCGTAATCGGTTCACGAGAGTTTCGCGTACCATCGCCACGGGCTTGGATTAAACGGATAGCAATAAAATATCGTAAGGACGCGTCCTCCTCGTACGCTTGATATACGAGTCTATTGTAAATTATTCGGGGCGCAGTTTAACCGGTCAGACGTGTTGCGACTAAAAAGGCACGGCGAGTCTAACACGGTCGTTCATCTCGGAGCGATATTTAATTGAAAATGGTTTTTTTCATTTCTGCGTCGCGTCGCCGAGTGCATCCGACGGCACAAAGGGACGCACTGTGCCAAAAGTGTTCGCGGATGCAAAAAGGGGGAAATGATTTGTGGCGATCGAATCGGAGCTGAATGAGCCCGGGCGCAGCGATCCGGCGGTAGCGCAAAAAAGAATCAGTAATTTATCGTAATCGAGTCCGATGACTTGAAATATTCCGGCGCATTTGGCCGTAACGCGGCAACGTGCACCGGGGACTGTTCGTGCACAACGAGCTCGTAAGAAAGGCCGAACGCGATTCGAAATGAATCTCTTTTTTTCTTCACTCGCTGCGCTACATTTCTCTTTCGTTTCCGCGAACCGATCGCGGCCGCTCGGTGAACTCGATTCGATCTCGTTCCACGAGGCTCGCGAGTTGCCTTCGGGTGACTCCTGCCTGTTTACACGGTTCCGCGTTTCAATGAATTTCCGCGAGCAAACAAAACGCGAAGGGCGTACTTAAGAGCGATATTAAAAATGAAGATAATCCTTTGATATCCCGGGGCTTTTTCATTAAACGAAACGCGGAAAGATCGGCTTGGCAAACGAACGGTTGGCGTTTCTCGCCGAGTTTTGAAGCGTCACATGAATTATGAACAGGAGACAGAGGGGAAGAAAGAACTTACGAAGTGTTTAAACTTTAAACGGCCGGAAACCATTTTAAGAGTTCAAGCTGCACGGCCTGCCTTGCCTTCCGTAAATGTATATAGACTTTCCGCGTATATCACGAAGAGATTGCGCTCTTCAAGATATCTTACCGGGACGATGCGAGGAGCCACAGAAGGAGAGACGTATCTTCCTTAACCCGGCCCGGACGCGTTACTCAGATCTTGGATATTAAACATACCTGTAACAGAATGAAAAAGATATGGTTGGTAAGTATCTCTGATGAAATTGAAATAAATTTGTATTCTCTCCTTTACTTTGATATTGCAAAGCAGGCAATTTACGTTTTTACAAAAACGTAGCATTAGAAAAATTTTTTTGTTACGTTCGATTTATATTCTAAAATCTTTTACAAATACTATCAAGACAGATGCATTATTTTTTTATCAGGTTATTCATTTCGGAATATATTGGACGTCGCTGTCATTTAGTATTAAAGAAAGTAAAATAGGAATGCAAAGAGAAAGTAGAACCTAATATCCCATCTGATTAGGTGAGGCAGAAAAATGAGGCGAATTAAAAAATTGTACAATTGAATTAAAGGCAGCGATCGCAATCTCCGCTGTGGAGGAGCGTTTCACGCGATCAGAAAGTTTTCTAATATTGATAAAAGCGGGGATAAATTGGATAGAGAGAGAGAGAGAGAGAAAAAAGAATGTGATCGATTCGATTCCATTCAATTATTCGTTTTTATGATAGCGCTGGTGGACAAGAAAGGACCGATCGGCTGACACAAGTAATCCAGGCAGAATGTCCCGATAATTGGAGTCGCCGAGATTCGAGACGATAGAAAACAGAATTAACGTGACTCGGCCGCGCTGATATCTCGACAAGCGCAGATTAGGTTCTATCCGACGGTATAAAAGGCGAAAATAGAGGGGAGTAACGGGAGCAAAAACTTTCCCGCGGAAGTTGAAGTCAGAGAGGAGCTTTCAGGATATCGAGAAACTTCGGTTACCGAGCGTCTGCGTTTCCGCAGAAAATGATTAATTGCGCTCGGAATCGAGGCGAGAATGCCTTCATTCTCCAAAGTCCAAAAGGGATTCCACAGATTTCCAAGTCGCTCATCTTTCCCTCATTTTTTATCTCTTCCCGCCCGTTTTATTGCTCCGCTTTCCCCTTGACCACTTTTCCAACCTGATTAGGTATCATTTTAACGCTATGCAGTAATCACTTCACTCGTCGATAATAAACAAGAGAAATCTCAGTTTCATAGTTCGTAAAAAGATAAAGTAATTAGGTCATTGGGAAAAAAAAAAGTATCTGAAATTTCACCTGCTAAAGAAAGTATTCACGTTATTATTCTCAACCATGAAATTAAGTCCGAAACGTTTGCGAGCAAAAGGGCGGGCAGCTCCCACGTTTGGTATCCCAAAGAATTAAAGGTCGGTCAAGCGTTGAAAAGGAGGGACCCGGGGATACGATGGGACGGAAAGAAAATCCGGGCAAGTGACTTCCTCCAGGGGTCTAACCGGGCCGGGCTTTACCACCACGCCGCCGCCGCAACGAAACGGAATACGAGGACTTCGGGGACGCGCAAAACGAGTGCCAGTCGGCTGCAATAGCCCGGGTTGAAGTAAGAAACGGAAGCTGGAAAGCCGAGACTATCCGATAAGATCTACCTACCGACAACCTCCGTACACCCTTATTAATATTCACTGTGTCTCTGCCCGGTTCCATGAACGTCCTGCTCCTCTTCGCGGCTCGTGCTGCTAGGTACATGCATACACGCGAAACCGTTGCTCTCTTCGTCTCGCTTATCCGCGATAGCATCGGTAAACGTTTTAGGTGCTCAGGGAGCCGAAGGTATTCAGCTCTGAAGTTACGGAAGAGCTGCCGGCGTTTCGTGGCCGCAAAAGAGAGGAAGAAATTCAGGAACCCTACCTTTTTCTATCGAAGAGTTATTGCGTTGGCTAATTAAAGTCGTTCTATCTAGATGCTAATAGCGCCAGAAGGGATTCATTTCTTTCTCGCAATCGAATTTCGCTAACTGAGTCGAGCCGTAATCCACGAAAGCATTCCTCCTCTCGAGACATACGCGTACAATTATTTATTTAATACGCTTCGGACAATTATTCTGAATCCACTACTGCTTATGCGTGAGTTCCCTAGCGAGACGATATTCACAAGCAATAAGAAATCTATTCGTTTATGTTTCAATGTTCCAGACTTAAGCATCGGCAGCATCATCATATACCGGAGCATTGAAACATAAACCAATAAATATCTTATTACTTCTGAATATTGCCACGTTAGAGAACTCACGCACAAGCAGTAGTGGGTCTGAAATAATTGTGCTGTACAAGAACATTCTCGTGCATTTACAAAATACAATCGTTCGAATCTGTTTTGAGAGGAAGCAAAACCCGGTTAAAGCGGCTGAGATAGGGAATCGAGCCGCGGCGGGCAAATGAGATTTTCAATATAAATAATGAAAATTCATGACGGTGAAGTTCCGCCATCTCGCGGTATGCAGAAATCCAGCGGGTAACCTGAATAACAGGTGGCGTACCTGCCAGGTGCATAGATATTATCAGATGGCAAATCGTTAACTATAGGCACAACGCGTGCTGCAGCGACATTCACCACATCTAACCCGACCTGGTTATAAATGCGCTCCGTGACCCAATTTCCATCGATGAATCATATTACACGTTATTCTATCGAATAAAATCATGCTTAAGACGTTCCCTCTGCGTTCTAATTTACATACATTTATAACGCGTTCTACTACGTTACTTAAAATAATTGCCGGTTCAATCCCGAGGTCAACGTGCTTCAAGAGCAATTAAATTAATTAATTAAACATTGAAATGATATTAGACTTTAAATGAAATTCGAGATTACGATAGTAAAAGGTATATGCGATTTGTGAATTCCCCCTTTGAGCACTCTTCACGGTGTGCCAATCGTTCTGCTCAGGAAACCACGAATGGCCGAGCGTTCGCTATTCATATCTGTCCGGCGTGTGAAATCACATTATCTCACTTTCCGTTTCAACAAACCACTTCTCAGGGAACAATTCCTATTCCTAGCGCGAGACGAGCCTTTGTGTCTAATCTGGCCTCTCCCTAGTGAAACACGCAGGTACATACGCGTTTCGCGCTCCTCTCGGGTAAGATACGCACCGCGTGTTTCGCTCGGACGCTTTCGAGTGAATCACCGCTTCCGCTCACCGGTTATCAATAGCGTGATTTTTCTTAACGGGTACCTCCATTGGGCGCGATCGTACGCCGGTTCCTACGTACACGTCGCAACGTGACGCGTGTGTAATTTCAAGAGAGCCGACGTTAAGGCAGCGAGCGTATCGCCGAGATGTATTATCAGGCTCGTAGGATTTTCCGTGAAAACGCGTGGAAACACGATGGAAATGCCGTTACGGGGAAAGTGCGTTAACGAACGGCACGGAACGAATCTCAAAGCGACAGAGTGGGAATAGACCGGCCATTAACTCATTTATTCGGTTAATTATGCAACACAAAGATCTCCTTGCCGCCCGCACCCGCCACCCAATTTCAGGAACTTTCAGAAACCTCGGCTCTTTCCGCTCCGCGATGTTACGTAATTCGCGTGCACCCAGGGGAGGCAGAGAGCGTATGCATCGTAACGAAACTCTTTCCTCCCCGCCCCGACCCCGTGAATGTATCGGTGTTGGCCGCCGTGTGCGCGCTTGCTTTAATTATACATCCATCGCGTGGAACAACTTTCCTCTAACGAATCGTAATTTATCCGGAACGGTTACTTTCAGTGAAAACAGTTACAGCCCGCGCCGGAGTTTGAGCAAGCTCGAACATATCCGAAAGAGATATTCGGTAATTACAAAAATTTATCTGAAGATTAGATCCGTCTGTATCGTTCGGAAAACCGGGAGATTTGCTCGTATAAAATTCGCAGAATGATCGATTAACATTATTTCTACCAAAATAGGTGTCAAAAGAAACCTTTCGTTATTCACTAAGTTTAATCATTTCTTCACAATTAATTTTTTGACTTCTCTTATAATGATTGTTAAATTAATTCAGCGATATCATTTTCCTCCAGCTCATCCTGGATTTAAAAAGACACCTTTCGGTCGAAATGGGTATACACAAAAATAGTATTAATTTATATATACATATAATTAATTCCAATTGCTATCATTATATTATTATATAACTAATACCTAGTTGCTTCGAACTAGTGCGTGCACACACGCTCCGATGATACTATCTAGAAAAATTCTACACGTACATACACGCACTTCTGATGCAAATGGGTTAATCGGCGACAAATCGATTGGTAGAAAAAAAGCAGAGGGCAAAAATCTGTAAAAAATGAATGGACGAATGGGCTGGTTAAAAATTAGACGGAACGAACGGGACAGACGGTTCATTAAAAATGTAAAAGCCATGTCAGACGAAAGGAACAAAGTTTGGCCACGAGGAATCTGTCTTGTCAGGGCGTCCACAGAATGCGAAAGAGTCGCGCGTTATTATAAATATTAATGCGTCGTAGTGTGCCCGTATGTACGTGCAGGGGACTGATAGCTACAACGACCGTCGTGGTTAACATTACGGCCGCGTCATTATTGGAGCCGACTGTGTGCCGCGCAGGCCCGCCAACGCCAATGAAACCTAAAATTCTCGCCCTCGCCCTGTTACGCAATAAAACGATAACACCGTTACTCGCGTGCAGCGCGAGCGTAAAAAATTATACGGCCGACCATGGAATTTTATTTTTACACGTAACAGGGCTAGAAAGTGTAACGAGCGAATGACGTCCCGCGTTCCGATTAGGGGACGTAAAAGCATACTGACACGATTTTACGTCGCCTCGATTGCATTATCCACGATCGTTCTTCGCGCGCGGCTCGAGAGAGGGAGGGAGAGAAAAAAAAGCGGAGAAATACACCGCGCTTTAAGTGGACTATATAAAATACCCGCTGGCGGCGACGATTACCGTGGCAGAAATTCAACCGGCTCGTAACACGGTTACCAGAACAAGATGCAGGTGAAATGACGGTGAATCCGTTATCGTGCGATTCTTTTTACCGGCGAAACCCTAACGGCTTCTGTCTTACGATACACCGTTACGTGTAGATGCGCTCGAGTCGAAGACGGGCCGTCGTATCCCGAAGCATAACGACGGTAAATTTCTGCCCGCGTCGGGCGAACCTGAATGGTGGTCGTTGCGCAATTCGAAATGCAATTTCTAACGACCAGCAGGAAACGGTGTTTCTCATTTAGTTTTTCCAACCTACGTGAGAACGTTAATGAATGCTCCCAGAGGCTATCGTGATTTTTAGCAGTAATTTAACTGAACGTTGACCCTAATTCGCGCGTCGACGTGACATAATGGTAAAGAGCTAATAATGCAACAGACATTTCTTTGATAAGTGTGTGAAATTTGTAGATAAGATAAGATAGGGGACAGGCATGTGGGTCAGGATATTCCGACGCGTTAACCGGGGACAGAGTGAAATGAACGTTTTAATTATTATGATATAGTCCCAGGAAGTACACACGTGTTCCTCGAAAGGGGATACACGTTTATCCCATGGTGGAGAAAGATCTGTCGGCAGGAAGTGCGTTGAACCGCAGTGTAACCTTGATGGCGTCACGGTAGTTGCATCCCCGTTGTCAGGTGTAACGACGAACAAAGGGACTCCTGTGCCGTCTATCCGCACTTAACGTTCACCTTCCCTCGTGTACGTACAAAATTTTAATACCGAACGTTTTCCACATTTAAAGATTCTCTCATCGGATAAAGTTACCTTCGTCTGATGCACTTGTATCTCGACATAAATTTAATGCAGATTCAAAACGTGGAATGCGTACATTTGAAAATATATGATTGGAGAAATGATATTGCAACGCGATGAAATACGTTTGACTCTTGCGTTTCCCCTGATTAAAACTCTTCGAGGAACTCAAGAGGAACGTTGAAGTTTAAACGACAATGCACAGCGCGAGTGCACTGGACATCGTCACGTTGTACATACGTGTGTACACGGCCTTAATACATATCTCGAAACAGAGAACGAACGGACGTGAAGGTGATAAAGTGGGCAGATTAAACTGAGGCGCGGACAGTCGTGTCGTACGTACGAACGAGGAGAAAAATTACAATTAACCTGCTTCTAGCCGAGCGGGCAGAGATTCCGGGCAAGAGGTATCGTGGGAAAAAGTAGCAGGGTTCGGAATCCAGGAACTTCGGGATTGATAGTTCCGGGTGAACGTTACGAGGAGAGACACAAATTGAAATATTCCATTTGAAGTGTACGAAGTATCGAACAATTCCTCTCAATTTTCATCGGATTCGACCGATCAACGGGTTTCTTCTTATCTACGAAAAGGAGAAACCTATATATCGGGCTGCGGTGCCGTATCAATCCGTGGCTATAGCTCTCCTATACACGATAAAAACATCCAGCGACGTAACAAGAAAGCAATACGTTCTTTTCTTACATCAACGTCCCTGAGTCTCTCTCTCTCTCTCTCTATCTATCTATCTATCCTTACCAGCGACATACCGGTGCTACCTTGCCTTTCTCTCTCCCTCGCTCTGTGTTCCTATCGCTTATCCTCCCTCTGATACCCTTCAGCTTCTCTTTCTCTATCGCCCTGTCGCTCGTTCTCGGTCTTGCCTGCGCAGCTACCAGTCCGGAGGTGTCTGTAGCGGCTCGCTGACCTGTTGCATGCTCTTTTGTCCGGGACCTAGCGCGATTCTGGTTTTCTGAACCGTTCTATATTGCGCTTATTCTTTCTACCACTCCTGAGCGACACCCGCGAAACAAGAAACCGTATTGTTCTGCGCTACGAAATACTGTAATTTCAGTAGATCGACAGCCGAGCAAGCACCGTAGGCAAGACCGACTTCCTTACCCGCTCCGGACGCACTTCTAGCCGAGTTAAAATCGACCGGAATTACTTGTACAATTTCGAGCCAATTACTTAAAAGCTGACACGTACAAAACTTGAAGAGCAAAAACAAAAAAATTAAATTAATGGAGGACGTGTATTGAATAGAGAGGTTCGAATGAATACGCGGAGGAATCGTGAATCTGGTTAACTCGAGTCGCGTCGATCTGGCAACGAGGCATAGACCAGAAATGTTATCCGTTCCGGGTCTCTAATTACGATCCGCGCTGGATGCGCATTAGCATCGCAACGTTCTCTTTTGATAGAAACAAGAAAAACAATACGAGGCGACGCGACGGGTGTAAGAATTAGAAAGTAGATTAATACCCGTTCGAGAACGGGCTTCGAGCGGGAAGCATCGATGAAAGTAGAAAGAAAGAGAGAGAGAGAGAGACGAAATTATTCGTGCCGATACCGGTGCCCGCCGTTCAACATAATCCACTTTCATGCTCCAGATAGCATCGAATAATCGCGAGGTTTATTCCGATAGCTGGGAGCACTGTGTGCAAATTGGAAAAAAATGGTCGAACAATGCCGTTGAAAATACATACATAGGTCGCAGCGATTGCGATAGAACGTGTTAACTAGCGTTAGGGGAGGGATTTAATTAACCGATCATGGGATCGATTTATAACCTGACCTGGCGCGCGCGCGGAACATCGCGAACGATCGTCCATGTAAATGGGACAACATTTAAAAGGTTAACGCTTATTATTCGCTGGAATAGCCGATGAGTCAGGCGGCGTCGATATCGCGAAACGGTATTGCCAATCTACCATTGCCGAGGTAAGCCCGTGGGGATCCTAGTCTAGAGAGGTTGAGTCAGTCGAATTCTCAACGGGAGACGATTACCTCATGCAAACGACATCCTCTCGTTAATCGGCCGCGTAAAGAATAGCGTACGATCTACCGGTCGATTTTCAAGTCCCGTCGAACCCATTCTCTCGATTCCCGGGCATTCGGTTAAAGTGAAATCGGCGTAACGGCCCAGAAACAGGCTGGCTCTAATCGGATAATAAACGGGCCGGTTGATTTCAATTTCAAGACACCTTATCGTAACCGGTCCGGTAAACGGTGTACGCGCTGACGCGACGAATTCTCGCGCGGAATATTACTCACCGATGTATCATCGTCCGCGACGAGGCCTAATTTAAATTCCATCGAATTCCGCGCGGCTCGGCAGATTCTACCGCCGACGATACGCGTGCTACGAAGCAATCGCACAACGGGACCGCAGCATGATCCTACCCGTCGCACGCGGGAATGTGTGCCGGGAAAAATATTCGAGGAACGGGTAACCTTCTCGCAGCCTCGTTTTTACGGTGGTTTTCTCACAAAACCGTGCGATAGCACGGTACGTAGTATACCCTGCGAACACGTTTGCCCGGTGAAGGTGCATGTACGGTACACGTCGATTGTTCAAGGCGAAGTAATATTTTCTCGTCACGTGCAGAAGAATTGCGTTCTGTTACTGCGCATCGGGCCGGAGTCAGGAATTACACGAGGCGAACCCCCCGCGCACGTATCGATACGCGACCGCTTTCGGTTTTCCCCCGGCGTTTCGCAAATATATTTCCAACTGTATCGTTGCCTTTCAAAATGCGATCTAGTTTAAGCAGACGAAACTGGCCGGCTGCACTCGCGCATTCCGCGATTGGACCCTTAACCATTAACTATATATTTGTTACGTACACATTAACTGCTCAACTAAAAATATATTTGTACCAACCGGTACAGAATCGAGTGACCATTTTTACCGGGAATCACAGCATTTTTTCCCTGATTACAGTAATGATTCATGACGACGCAAAGTACCCCCTCGAGTTTCCCGGCTTTCTCCTTCCTTCATTATCCCACCCGTTAGATTTCAGCTACTCAC
>SHCU01000504.1:49392-65275 GCA_004307685.1 Ceratina australensis | reverse complement strand
TCACAGCATTTTTTCCCTGATTACAGTAATGATTCATGACGACGCAAAGTACCCCTCGAGTTTCCCGGCTTTCTCCTTCCTTCATTATCCCACCCGTTAGATTTCAGCTACTCACGGGACCACAGTGAATTATCCTCGAAGCGTGGAAAACGGCCTAACGAAAGGGAACACTTTCACGCAGTTCCCGCTATAACGACTGGCGAACGCATCGTGTATAAAGAACGAACGGTACTCGACGCAACACCGTCGTGCACGCGGCTAGTACAGCTTTGGACAATTATTCCGGACCCGCTGCTGCTTACGTCTAAATCCCCTATTAGGACAATATTCGAAAGTAGTAATAGGTCTATGCCTCATTTTTTCAGTGCTCGATCAGGCATTAATGCTGCTGGCTCCTGACATAATTTTGACGTTTCGAAATAAAAACAGTTTTAATCTGCACCTTGACGCACAATTACTATTGTAACATTAATGAATATTATTATAAATATTACTATATATGTATTACTATAAATATATAAATTGTATGAATATTACTGTATGAATATGAATGAAATTGTATGAATATTACTGTATGAATATGAATGACATTGTATGAATATTACTATAAATATATAAATAGAGCTAATAAGTGTATAAACAGTAAGCACTTACAACTTAAAATCTTAATTAAGCTAAGAAATAATCCTAAAATGTCCTAAAATGTTAATTAAGTTAATATGTAAATAGGCAGTAAATACGTATAAGAAAATATAAAAAATAAAAACAGAAATAAATAAGTGAACAGAACATTTATTATCTTCTTCACTTATATATTGCACAGATTTTCGCGTATTTCTGCATTCAGCTTCGAAATAAAATTACATTAATAATTGTTTATCAAGATGCAGGTTAAAACTGTTTTTATTTCGAAACATCAAAATTATGTCAGAAGCCAGCAGCATTAATGCCAGATCGAGCATTGAAAAAATGAGGCATGGACCTATTACTACTTTCGAATATTGTCCCAATACTCAGACATAAGCAATAGTGGGTCCGGAATAATTGTCCGAAGCTGTACATATGGTATACGTATGCACAGTTAGTTGGTAGACTTCGAGTTACGCAGTTACATTCGCGGATGTATGACGACGCGCCGTCCCTCTTTCGATTCCGTGAAAGTTTTGTCACGTCGCGAACACCGGAGAACATATCGCTCGTTTACTGCTTCAGACGCTACGGGCATGTACGAGAGGTAACAGCTTCAACTGTAACTCGCTGCTTGTATCACCTTGCGCCGAGAGGCAAAGTGCAGCGCTGGGAGGCAGGCAAGCCCTCGACACGCAATCTCACGTGGAACGTGGAAATGCCAAGAATTCCGTGATAATAACGAGTTCGAAATACCGATCAATTATTTGTACTAGCAAACAGGTGATTCGATGCCCGTAGCCGGCTTTAATTATAGACGCCCCCTTTTGTTTTTACACGGGAAACGAGCCCCGATGTTAATGGCATTTATGGGATCTCGTTGCGAGTAAATTCGACCGCAACCGGCGTGCACAGGGCTACGCGGCGTTTGCAAATTTGCAAGATCCCGGCAGTTGCATTCGGTATTAATATGATCCGAGGCTTTAGGGTATTGAACCATGCCCGGTCTATTTGAATACCAATACTTCGCCAGCGTTACATGCAGCTTCATTAAGATCAAAACTGACGTTAATACTGACACAGAAATGTTGCATTCAAATATGCGAACGGTCCGAGGTTTAAGCCGAACCGTTTCAGATCGTATTAAACCGAGTATTTGCACTCTCTGTGTACCACGACAAGGAAATTAATTACATTAACATATATTATTAATTGTATTAATACCGTGAACAAGGGAAATAAACAGGTCAAAATTTCGTTTCAAGTAATAAATCTGAGGAAGAACAATTGGTGGCGTGTGTACGCGCGAGCGTTCGAGAAGAACACGCTTTAAGGTAATTAAGAGAGAAACTTGCAATTAGTAGGGTACTTTCCGATCTGTAAGAAATAACAAAGGCGGAAACCATTCGTCTATTCGTGCACCTTCGGCAGGTGCAGAGGGAAGGAAGGTCCGCAGGTGTTTTTACGGTTACCTTCGGTGAATCGCGTGTCGGGCGGGAACGAAGGTACGTGCTCAGAGCAGCTCGGCTCTGAGACATCCAGTGAGCGACAAACGATTTTCAACTTCTAATCGAATCGTCCGACCTTGGTTGAATATCGAGAGGCCCGATTCATTTGCATGCAACGAGGCCATTCGGGGATCGTCGACACCGTCTAGACGGCGGACGTCGAAGTTGCAGCCCCAAATGATCATTTTCCTCCCGCTTGCATCTTCGCTTCCCGAGCCAATTCGGAAACGAGCAATCTCGAGGTTGATTTGAAAATTCGTCAGGTAGAAATTGCCAGATCGCCCGGGGAATACGAATGCTGACGGCACCGGGACAGTCCGACGAGAATCCGGCTAAGCGTCAGCTTTCGTGACTTACGTTTAAGATCGCGGGCTTTACTGCAATGAAATTTCGCCGACCGATACAACTGCTTGTCCAGCAAAAATTGCATTTCCTAGGAGCTAACCCGCGGTCGTATAATATTTCACAGAACAAGATAACCATAGGAACAGCGATCAATATCAGATCTGCAGTTACAAACTGACGTATACGTTCCTTCAAATAACCTGATTACCCGTATTTTTATCAGAGAAATATAAATTCCACGATTCACGAATAAAACGTTTCCGAAGAATTTCATAATTATTTGCTTATAATTATGTTCATGAAGTTATTGGGCTCATTCTCCCATTTAAAGGACGCTAAACGAAAGTGGAGTGAGGCGAGTTACACCCGAAACGTTACGTCGAAAATCAGCTTGCTGAACGTACCAATTTTATACATTCGCATTACTTTGCATGCGTGTAGGTGCACGCGGCTAGCTCGAGAGATGAAATTTCAGTTGGTACAGTTGCTATCATCCCACCCGTTGTTCCACTGAGAACTCCGTTACAATATTTCTCGACTGTATCAGCCCGTTCGCTCCGCCGTGAGAGTCCCCGAGACGCATTGCTCAACGCAGAAATTATATACGCACGTTTAATACATCTAATCAGAGCAGCTTGGGAATTTTACACGATATTTCTCATGCAAAAATTTCCACTGTCTCATGTTACCATATTAAGTTTAAGTGTTATCGCGTATTGTAGCACTCCACGGTATCTTTCATTTAATACCGTAAAAAAATATACGAAATTCTAGAATTTACTCAACTGAAAAATCGAATGACGTTCAAATAATTGTATCGAACTTCGGTGCAACAGACTCGTAATTTAAAAAGGCTTATGTTTCGTAGTTCGAAGGGAAGCTGACGGACAGGTTTAGGATAGATCATTGTCTCGAACTGGTAGCACTAACGAGTATCGAGATATTGTTACTCCTATTCAAGGTGAATTAATATGTAAGACCATGATGCCCGCGTGTACCTTCTATCTTCACGCGGGAACATGTTCTCCGAGGGATCTTTTTATTTGAATATCTCCGTAATCAATACACGTACTCGACACGCGACTAACTGTATTGCGAGTATGAACCAATGAAAACGTTAACCGGTTTCGATTGGACGAGATCAGTTTAACTCAAATTACGCGATAAGTATAGTTGATAGCCGCGTAGCAAGCACGCGACCAAGATATTCAAACGATATCAAGACGCATCGTCGCGCGAGAAAAACTTTCCCCGGTGGAAACCGATGACACGATGGCCTCGACGCGACGGTACGGATTTCCAAACGGTAGGAGTCAAAAGAAGACCAAGGGAGAATAACGAGAAACTTTTTCAGGCTAACGTCCTCTTTGTCATTTTTGGCGTTTGTAAACAGAGATTCTGGCAACCGTCCCGAAAAGGAGCCCCCGATATATTTTGCGTCCGGTTTTCTTCAACTTTTCGCCCCGCGCGACGAATGTTCTTGCAGGAGAGAACGGTCCATGGAAAATACACACACACACGGTTACTATGATGTTATCGCGTACGGAACGCGTAACTTCTTATCTTAACCGTAACTACATCCAACGCACGGTGGAAACTTCTTTGCTATCGTCGAAGAGTTAAACGTGCCGCTATTATCGGCTTTGAACTAACCGTGAAACAAATTTCATATTTATATTTTCACGAACAAAATCCCATCAAATCTCAAAGACGTTTACAGCGTGTTTCACGTACTTTATGAAAACTAGAGCAAACGAGAAGCGAGCGAATGAAACGGTAAACTTGGAGACTGAGCAGAGAGCCGGAGGTCATTGGACCGATTCAAGTGGTTCGACAATGAGGCGAGCTTAGAGCTGAAATCAACGCAACGCGACGTGCCCACTAAAACTTAACGTGCCTCGATATCGGCGGCCATTCGATCGGATATTGTGCCGCCCGATGATATTCTTCGTTCCTGATCAATGGCGCAGAACTGGATGCTAGAGGAGAACACGGCTAGTACAATCTCTACGTAAACACCGACCGACATCCAGACCGTCCCTTCTGTTCGGGCAAACGAAACTTTCCTTACGACAATAAAAAACCGGCTACAGATCGATGTCATCGAGATAAGTAAGTCGGAGTTTTTCATTCGGCCGAGTTCACGATCTCCCAGGACCTTTCTTTGTTAAAACCCCGAATACCGTATCGGCGAAGTACAAACTCCAATTTGGATATACATAGGGGAGAGCGAATCTTCGCTTCAATCTCGGCCTTCTGATCTCCCGCGCTTGATCTTGGCAAAATGAAACCCATCGTGTCTACAGAGCACACGCTCTCCTTGGATATTCGAATTCTCTTCGTCCCACACGGCGATCGGCCGAGAAATCTCGGACGTCGATGCGTAGGTTTACTATCCCGTATTTTCAGCAAAGGAGGAAAAGACGGGAGAACAATCGAGCAACCTTGACGGTACGTCAGTAAAACAGATGACTGGCGAAGAATTTAATACACCGGCACGTTGCTACTGAATCATTTCACGTGGAAAAATGTACGTAGTCATGTGTCACGACGTCGATAAAAAAAGAGAGAGAGAAAAAACGTATCCTTCTTACTCTTAAAATCTCCGTGTATGTCACCCGCCAGAAAGACGTATACAAACACTGATTCTGGCAAGTTTCCCGAGGAAGATGGAGCCAGTTCGAAGGGTGGATACAGAGAGGATACCACGTTAAACGTCGCGTGCATAATCGACAACAATATTTCATTGAAAACAAAATAAAAAGAAAAAAAGAAAAAATGGAAACGCAGTTTAGAACGTGCACGAAGTACGAGTAATTCTTTGAAAATTTTAATAAACCGAATGAAACGCGTGGCCGACTTACACGGCTCGTTTGAGTCGAACAGAGCGTTCGGACAATAAAATAGATACGTCCATCGGACCTGTGCACCAGTTATGTACCCATTCCGCGCTATAGTGATCAATATATCAACTCGCGGCGCGGAAATACTCCCCGGCGTATTTTTATCTTACTTTACTACGTGGATTCATTATTGTCAGCTGTAAACATCGGAGTCACGTTGCACGGTATATTTCTCAACGATTCCCAGCGAGTATTCGTGGATAACAGAGAGTGGAGGTGTCCGAGGTTCTCTCGAGAGAGTCCGCGCCGAGCAAAGAAAGAGGCTAACGGAGTAGAGGCTTTCGCCTACTCGACCCGAGAAACCTGTCCGACCGGTCTTACCTGGCCGACCGCTTCTCTCTGTCCGTATCACGCGTACCTCTCCGTCACTTCTTACGTTCGATTCACGTAAACCTACACGAACCGACTCCTCGGCTGCAGGAACACAATGTTACGCTCGATGTACATCGCTTCGAATCCTTTCGTACCTCGGGACCTCGGAGTCTCTGGAGCACGCTGGTTACCGGACAACGCTACACATTATACGCACAGCCGCTCCAAGTCGACCGTTGCAAAACCACTTTGCCGTCGTTCAATTTTTAAACGTTAAAACTATTTCCATCCGATGGGTCATAATTAACCGAACGGCCCATGTAGATTTTATTCATTACCGTGAAATCGTAAGGGATCAATATGTGCATGTACCCGGGTGCTCGGGTTGCTTTTAAGGATCGAAGCAGAATCGAGACGGTGTTCGGAAAACTCCCGAAGTGCACTATGGGCATCATGAAAGAATAATCAGCAATTTTCGTATTATCAGCAATTATCGAAGCGTATCGTGTCTCGGCGTGGAAGTAGAAAAAGGGAATAACTTAAATACGAGCAGCGCAAAAGTATTAGTTTCTCGACTGCGTACCGTCGATCCGTAAATAGTTAATGCCCCTGAAAGTGGTCGACTCCTTCGCAAAGAGTGGACCCCTACTTCGAGGATCGTTGAACCCTATAGGCAGCCTTGAACTGGCCGACCGGCTTTCCTTGCTGGTACCATCGCGAAGGTTCCAGGAAGTATAACGATCACTGATGAAACTACAACCTCCCACTACCTCTACTCCCTGTTGCTTTGTTCTTTCGTTTCCCCGAGGCCGGGACGAAGGTCCGTTTCTCGTTAGGGTCAACTTAGGGCAAGTACCGTCCGTTGCTTTCGGCGGAACATCTCGGTATAACGTACACAAAAGAAAAAGAAAAGGGTCACACTGATGCTTTCTCTCTGGGTCATTCACATCGTTCCGAGATCCACTCTAACCGTAGAAACATCGTTTACATATTACGTAACGCGTCGTAAAACTCGACTTATTAATGAATCATTAAATTCGCTGAATGAAACTCGTAATTGCTATCGCGAAGATTTGAAGAACTCGAGGCTTTCGACGTTTGTCAGTGACGCTGTTCAACCGGGTCGGAGCGCTTAAGCTTCGGCTTTATACGTCGGTATCTCAACAACTACTTAAATCTTCCAGCCGGTGGATTCGACGGTTCGAATAGAGTAGGTAATTGACCAGGATTCCCTCGTGCATCTCTGTTAGGAGATGGCCCGCATTATGTGTACCACAGACGACGACGACGACGACGTCGTAGTCTACGTTCAGTTTTGGCTGGCACGTCTCCCTGTGTGCGCGCCTTTTCGTGTGAAAGTGTCCGATCGGTGTGCTAGACTAGTGCTCTCTGGAGTGCACTAGCGCCGGGGTAATTACGAGAAGCGCACCATCTCCACCACCGACGACGATGCAGATCTATGATCGCAATGGATGGTCCGGCGAGAGCAACGAAGGAGGAGGAGGAGCAGGACGGAGAAAGAAGGGAGATCGTCAGTAGTAGAGCCATGAGAAAGGGGACGTGGAAGCTGGAGCTAGCTAGACGGTGGAAAGGAACATCGTTGGAAGAAGAATGGCTAGCGGGATGGAAATTCAGCGGCTTTTAGGGCCGCGACGGGGGACAGAAGACTTTATTAACGTCTGGAAGAGGGACATACGGTGTTCCTGGCGGACGGAGGACCCGAATAACTTGGATCGGGGCTATTGGTGCGCTTCATACCTCCGGCTTAAGTCGTTTCGGGGCTCATTTTCACTCGGATTTTAAGTAACTCGAAGATCGATACTTGAAAAGCTGCTTTATCGCGCAACGAGGGTATGAATATTTAAGGCGAGCATCGAGAATTTTATTTTCACGCGACTGTGTTCGAACAATGATTGTTCCAGGTAAGAAGCAACTATTCGATGAACCTTGAGACCAACTGGCTCGTGATGGAATGTACGAGCCGTTGGTAATTTTGCTCACGGAACGCACATCCGGTGGTAGCGGCTAGCTCGTGAGCGTAGAGAACGACATGGAAATCCATCCGTGTATCGAAAAACAATTTTTGTCCCTTCGCAAAAACCCGTTGAAATCGTAAAAGGCTTCGGGTGTAAGAGATTATTGAAAGCACGGACACGTAATTCCAGCACGCGAAACGTGGATTAACGAGAATAATGCGATCCGCGGTGTCCGTAGGAGGAATTGAAAAACGACAACGGGACGGGGAACCGGCGAAGAAACTATATCGAGTGTTGCGGCTGAGTTTCGCACGGAATCGAAAATAAAATGGATCGTTGAATAACGGAGCCCGCGCTTATCGATTTTCCTTTCCCATTGTCTCCCGGGGTAAAATTGTCAGGAAGATGCTGCGATTTCACGAGCTCACCGTGACACGAAATCAACAGCGTGGAAAATTCTGCGAATTACGCAATCGTTGATGATGCCCGCGAAAATGTTCGCATCATCAACCGACTGCTTTGTTGTCCAACGTTCTAATTGCGTAATAAAAGACTCGGATAATTACGAAATTTGATATTCATGACGATCGGTTCCCAATTGCCAGGATTTTTGTTAATTACGCCCGTGTCTTCGGGACCGATTCCGGGCGCCCGCGTACGTTTCCTGATTATTGCGCAACATAATAAGGCATAATCCCCCGGTAATAACAGTAACATTAATTATCATAATTACAATTTATAATAACGATGACTGAAAACGTAACCGCGTAATTCGTTCGTGNCGTTTCCTGATTATTGCGCAACATAATAAGGCATAATCCCCCGGTAATAACAGTAGCATTAATTATCATAATTACAATTTATAATAACGATGACTGAAAACGTAAATTCGTTCGTGTAATTCACGAAAATTGGAATCCCCATGCGAAAAATGTAATGTATTCGAAATCAGCAATTGCGTAAATGAATTATTGTCTTAATGAGAATGGTAACGAGTATAATGTAGAAATAATTGGTTGATGATATACGTAACTGATTGAGAAGAGTACGTTGCCCTTCATTAATTGAATCCGTTTAAACGGACACTAGCTGTTTGGTTTTTAAGCTCAGCGCTGGAAGAGGCAGAGCTATTAGATCGTTTCCGCTGTGTAGGTATCGAAATCCGTGAGGGAATGATAGAAGGAAAAGCGAAACGGAGCTCGTTCGTGTGTATCGGAAAAACGTAGAATCGTCAACGGGGTGGAGGCAATTATTTCGTGCCTTTGAAAAGAGAGACTTCTAAACCAAGGCTGATCGAGGTTCTGTCGCGGAGACAAACGAGAAGGTATTAGAGTGGAAGACAGAGCCGAGTCACGACTTTCGTCGTGGCACGGCACGCGGGGGATCCACCTTGCTCGTCGCATGGAACGAGCGAGCGACAATAGTTCGTTGTTCTTTCTACTTCTCCATTTTCTTCAGACCTTCTTTACGGTCTTGCCAGTCAGGAACTTTCCGACCGAGATCCGACTACCAACGTAACAGCGCTAATTTATCAGGCGCAACTGGGGCACCCGGATCACCTATCCCGATTGCAAACGAATTCTTTCTCGAAAATTATTTCCAAGTCGATTTTAAAGATCCACGACAACTGTGACATTACATCCAGGCGATCGGCAGGCGGTCATATGTCATCGATCGAAGTCGTCGAACGACTGGAAACTGATCTATTTACTTGTTAGTAACAGATACTAAAATAAAAATACACCTCAGCGATTGTATCGCATGTGCTTGGGATATCGCGGAGGAAAAATCGGTAAAACGTACAACTGATTGTAACAGTAATACCTGTTTCAAAATGAACTCATATTTTAACGTCTAACCCAGCTTGAAATAAATAGGAAGGATTCCATCAGGGCCAGAGGCTTCAGTATCAGGCTGGATAGGTAACCCTTCGCGTTTAGCTCCTAAATTATGTCAGTTATATTTTGCAATTTACCATAAATCGGCAATCCGGTGATCGATTTCCCGTCAGGAAAATGATACTGATACACGATATACGAGGCCCAGTCAGTTGCAATAGTTGGTTATAGCCGCGAAGAATATAACAGTGCGCTGGCCTGTAAGTCTGCAGGCATTCCGCTCTCTCGGTTGCATACGTACGCGTCAAATACGTGCACATGTAATACGTCTGTTACGTGTACGTGTAAATACTTGTCAGTCATGCGAGATTTTGAAGAAGAAAAACGTTCACACTTGCGGCAACAAGAGAATTTCTTACAACGGCGAGAGGGTAAATTGCAGCTCACGTGAACTGCTCGTGACATTCTACGTCGAATTAAACGCGATTAACGACCATTACTCGGTTGTGCTAATTAACGGGCCAGTGGCTCTCCGCGGTCACCCTCCGGGTAATTGATTCTTTTCCACCTCCTTCGTTACTTTCTTCTCTTTCGCCAGCGAGCCCCTTGATTAAAGACAATTGCCATGCGAGAAGTTCAGCAACGCGTTCCATCGGTTAATAAACTCGGAGTCGCGGTCGGTGCTCTGACCTTGCTTATTGCCCGCGCTTGTACTCCGGTTATGGAATAGATTTCGAACGGTCGACCCGCCGGGTATTGCTGACGTGAATAGATTCAGTTGGAAGCTATGGGCGTAACGCGGGAACTATCGAAGCGAAGGTCGACGCCGTGCAATAACGCCGCGAAACTTTCAATAGGTTCGAAGGAAAAATAAATTCCAAACCATTCACCGCGGAGATTTATAATTGATTCATCCGCTGTTTGGAACGGCTATTTTCGACGGAAGCCGGAATCGTGCCGGTTGCCACGGAGTATCGCACCGAAATCATGCAGGGACCTATCGCTAACCATAACAGTTACATAGGCTTATGCTAACACGCAACACGTGCGTGCCAATGTTTGAAACCAGTGCAAGTGACGTGTACAAAAGGGTCCCTCGATCCGTGACTACCGCCGTCCCCGATAACGATACGGGATCCCGATCCGAAACTGATTCCGCTGTAAAAGCGACACGCGTTTTCCATACCTGTACGCGTACTTACAATTAGATTATTCCTCCCTTTCACGAGCTACACCGTATTTACGAAACGCGAGACAGACCGGATTACGTTCCGATTTAATTATATTTGAAACGAGCGACGTTATCGCGAAACGTGAATTTGCGTACAAGGTTCGTTACGGGCTAGCTTGTATTGAAAATAAAAATCAGAGCGAAACTTTTATACTTGAAAATAAAACCGCGAATCCACGTATCGTGTATTTCGTCTTCGACAACCCGGAGTACATATTTATTTCTTGGGTAGCTTTCGGTTATCACGGGTTCGTGCGTTGCAACCTATATATTTTCCAGATTTTATTTTATATATTGAAACCCGGTGTGCCTCTAGCCGAGACCGCGTGCAAATTTCACGGGCGTAGTTACGGCCGCGTAAGAGGCGCGAAACCGGATGAACATCCAATTAAAAATCAATAACGAGCATGCACGAGCGGAACTTTCCCACGGGATTATCCGATACTGATAATGATTGGGCGCATCGGCGTGGGTTAATCGCGGAACGCGCGCGGGGCAAACTGAAAAGATTTGCGGGGCGTCCATAAAATCAAGACGGCGGATATATCGCGCGAATCCCTGATCAAAGGGAAACTTGGCAAGCTGCCTGTGTACGTGAGCCGGAGTAGAGGTGGCTCGCGATTCGCGATTGCATTCGCTACAAGGAGAACCTGCTATACGTGCGCGATTGCGAAAACGCGGCCCGCTCTCATAATTGACTTGGAATTCATTCGTAGAATCCACGCTTCGACGGCACCCGGTGGAATTGGATTTCAACGAAGACCGTTTAGTTACTTCTTTACCGGTGTAATTAATTTTACTGATTACTGATTACTGATACTGAGAATAAATTCCCTCTAACAGAAAGGAAAATAGAAAACCATTTTACGTAGTCGTATCTTATACGTAATAATTTTGTTTAAGGGAAGAAGATGAAAATATAAAAATAAAGAGATTTTATAGTACGTTTTGAGATAATCAACTTACAGATCGCTTAGAAGCGTTTCTGTCTTACTTTTCTGATTATTTATGAAGTCACATCAAAATAATGGTTAATTTCGAACGACTTACAAGTTCGTACCTATTACAGTGCGAGGAGAATTCATTGAAACAGCAGAATATATTAGGAAATATTGAATGAGAAGTTCGTAGAACACTATTATACTTGACAAAACAGTTTCTGCAATGATAAAATTTGTCAAACAAATTAAATTAATTACCCAAGCAAATAAATACAGATGTAATCCTGCAGAATGAATTTATAGAAAAATATATTAGGCTGATATTCACTGGATATTTAAAACAGCACTAATGAAAAAATTATATTACTATTCGGTGCAGAATTACTCCTATATCAGTTGTAAAATCCGTTTACTGCTAAATAATATGCGAGTGGCTTCATGGAAATTTCGAACAGTACATTATAATCATCTCACGTAACAAAAAAACAACTGAATATTCGCCTACTGTACAAACGAGCAGATAGTATCGTCTGGTTATTTCGCAAATGATACTTGGGAAGTCGTAAAAATTGGATAGATTTCATCGTCGCGGCGAGAGGCTAAATCGGCGGCTAACGGAGCTGCGTACAATGAATGTCCGTTGCGTAACGAACGCGAAGGGAAAGTTGCGAGAGAGGCGCGTTTAGTTCGCGTGCACTTTACGAAGTCCCTTTCCGTGACCATGTGCTCTTTAGGATCGGGTCAATATCCTCCTTTCATCTGTTTAGCCAGGTACAATTAAGCCCTACGCCGAATGTCCGTCGATTAAGCGAGAGACCTGCGTTACGTTTGACGCTGTTAAGTTGAGCCAATGTTCTTTGACCGACGCGCGCTACCGCCCGAACTCCGATCGATTAAGCACCCAATTTGCTTCCGTTTAGTTCTGATCATGTACCTTCCGTTACCCCGGTGTATCACAGTAGAATCGAAATCATCTAAGTGCATCCTGCACGAAACTCCGTATCAACACCGAATCGAAATTCAACTTCGATTAACCGAGCGCGAGTTAAAATTGGAGCAGTAAATCGCGTGCGTTGAGAGCCGGATAGATCCGCGATGTAAATGTAAGTAGTTAAACATGAAAGTTATTTATATAACTCGATCGAATTTACATGCATAATACGTAATGGGAGATGCAGAGTATGCATAGATATTTGAACGGATTTAAATGCGTGTCACTCGAAAAATTTCCAACAATGAGCTATTTTTTCTAAAAATCCTTTCATCCTTTCATCGCGTAACGGTCTGAGTTCCAACTCGACCGAAAACTATGAAACGGTGAACGCATGAATGTCGACCAGCCAGGAAGGACAGGTAACATTGGGAGCACGGGAATAACACCCGTATCACCATGAATCTCGATTTTCATTAATTATGCGTGGCTGCACATCCGGCCGACACTACGATTCCTTGTATAAATCGGCGACGTAATGCTGTGTACAATCCACTCGTGTGTGAAAACGTGCGTGCAATATTTCGTCGTGCGCGCGACCCTCAAACAGTGCTCTCGCAGAAACCATAAATGCCTTTATTATAACGCTATCGCGAGCGATCACAGAGAATTTTAATACGCGCGTACGTAATTGCACGTAATATCCAGTCGGCGCGGTTCACTTGAAACCGAGTTTATCGCGTCGAAAATTGCGGAAGCTTAATTAATCCGATTGCGAACGGGATGAAGAGTGAACTTTACGTCGCCGCTTATACGCTACAATTATGATTAAGTGACGTGACAACGTGCCGGCCGGCTTCCATTCAAAGATCTTCGCGGACCCATGTAAACAGAATTAAACGCTTCTATTCTATTATTTCATTCCCCGGGGGCAGAAGAAACGGGGGTGGAAAATTATTGGTAAGCTTGGAATCCCGGCGCAATTAACGAACCATAACCCGCACGTTTTAATTGCGCGCGGCTAACGTAGACCGTGGCTCCTTGTCGGTGGTTAAGAAAAAGGGAACAAGACTGCCTTGGTTGAACGTAATTTGAGGACTTTGGACAGCGGAGGAGGACCGAAAATAGGTACCGAAACCTGTTCCAGAGAGAACCTGTTGGTCGTCGCGGCGGCCGTGTGTACACACGGTCTACCTACACTCGCGCGTTCGTCTAACGTGTGCGCGTCGGTTACCCTACGCACGTGTGTACATAAAGGCGAGGAACACACCTGCCACGTAACTTTTCTCCGCGGAGCGTTTCACCTTCTTTCCGCCACGTCCAAATGACTTTTCGGCCCGCGCGTGCTTGACCGTTGGCCTTTATGACCGTTTCGACCCCGGGTCGATAGTAACCGCGACCGTCGCACGAATCCTTTCTCCGATTCAAAAATAGAATCGACGAATTTATCGAATCGATCGACGTCTTGCGTTTCAAGCTTGGTTACCAAAATTGAACTACAAAAATGTAGGGAAAGGAGTACAGAGAGAAAATCGTGTCAGTGACCGAACGAGACGGGTCGTGCTCACGACGAAATGTTATGTGCGTTTTACGTAAGCATCGGTTCGTTCGACGCGTATGATTATGCAAATAAGCGCAAGATGGTTTTAGAAGAAATTTATGAGCATTACCACAGGTACACGGTACTAATGAAACAGATTGTATAATTTGAGCCAGAAGACATGTAAATGTTCATGCCGGTGATTAGTGTTTAAGAAACGAGGGTTTTCGGTTAAGCACCGAGAGTAACGATGCAGTTCATGATAAGTAGGATAGTTAAGCGGGAGGTAAGTATTTAGCGACTCACTGAGTTACGAAGGTAATACGTAAGCTCGCATTCCGCGGACGTGTGTAAGACGGATGAATCATTTTGCTAGGAAGAACAAGCCGAGTAGGATATCTCGTCAAGCATTTCCTCTATTTAATATCGTAATCAATATCAATTGCAAACGTGCACATCCGAGATGCGTCATTCGATTGATTTAGTTCTCTCAATTCCGTCGTTACTGATAATGTAGGTGATGAAACGCAAATAGTGACATAAGATAAACATGAACTTCCGTTTAAGGCGAGCGAAACAGCATAAACAGCTTTCAAATCTTATTATATCAAAAATGTATTAGCAGATGAAATAAAATACGCGGAACGTTAAAAAAAAAATTAACTGGCTGTAACAATATACGTACACGTTGGGAACTATATCGACCAGAAGTATGTAGCTACGAAAGAATGCGTGGCATGTTCAGTTTCATCAGGAGTGCAATTAGGTCATCATTCGTTCTACCATTAACAAGATACCCTACGCTCTTTCAAAATGCATTTTGTTCCATAATAACATAACTGCGTGCTTTTATCTATAATAAAATCAACAAATTTCACGTTATCATGATAAAAATCTCGTACGAAAATGGAATAAATATAACCAGATTTTTAACAGATAAAATTATCACGAAATAATTGTTACAATTTAACTACAAGCTGTTCCGTTAAAAATTTTAATTATCCTCACGCAGTGACTTATCGATAAATTGATCGCTTCGATAAAACGCTGACTCAGCATTTCTCGTAAAAATTGTACAAGTAATTGGTAGTGTCATGTACCGGCAATCAGGCTCGCGTGGGTTACGAAACTGGGTTACATAGATCTAAAACGTTCCGTACATACGTGTAATTTACATATTTCGTAGGAAACTGCAATGGCGTGTTCGCTACGTAAGACAAATGTCGGAGACCTTGTCCTTGGACCGTCGAGATCATCGATCAACGTTAACTCCAAATATTTAGAACCGGGATATGCTTGTCCCTCGAAAGGCTAACAGGGGTTACCGAAGTATGCGTTCATATGCAAGCATCGTGCTCGAAGCAGCAGATGCAAATTCGATCGTACTAAGGGAATAATCAGATCTGTTTATATTTCGTGCGAGCTCCGTTAGTTCGAACAACTATCTTTAGCATTTTCGATTACGTCATTTGCATCGACCTTTCTTTGCAACTCAAGGTAAACGCGAGTTATAAGTCCGAGTCGCGTAGAGGGAAAGGCATTTCGTGTACGTCTGACCTTAAACTTTCCTTGTACGCGAGGCGTATCCCGCGACGAGCTTTGAGATGCCATGCACGTGGTCAAGATTATAATTCACCGGCGATAATAATTTCCATCTTGGCTTTTCACGTGGGTCTCGTGGTTAATTTCCGACCGCTTCTAACGCGAGAGAGAAAGAGAGAGAGAGAAAGT
>SHCU01000504.1:33427-46908 GCA_004307685.1 Ceratina australensis | reverse complement strand
ACGACGACGCGTAACCGTTCCGGTATATACAATTAATTAAAGAAAACAAAGCCCTCGGGTCATAGTTCACTCTCGGTTTCCATAATTGTCGATAACGAAATTTATCGGGTGTTAATTATGACACGATATAACGGAAAATTAATTAGTAGACGAGTTTCAACGGCCGCGTCGGTTTTGATACCTTCATCTGCAAACTGAATTCGATTTAAAGCGTCGCGCGAAAATCGAGGTTGGTTACGAAAGTGGAGGAAACGAGGGGAAACGAAACTGATATAACGGCCGATAACAATGTTATTCGATGAATATAATTCATAAGCGTTAATGGTACATCCGCGTAATCGCGGCGCAGTATCCTCAGATTATATAAGAAGAAACCGGTGAGAGGACTCGCGGCAATAAGCAGCTCTATTCCCAGTCGTTCTGTTACGGCGAACAAACAAAACCTGGTGTTGCTTGATACCGAGGCATTATTCATAACCCTAGATCGATAAATACCAAACCGCTCGTTTCGCTTTATGTATACTTGTCCCGTTGACTAATCTGCCACGATTTAAGCAAAGGTTGAACACGTTTCTCCTCCGGTCATTCCCAACGTTAATACACCGACGATTAATCGTAAATTTATAATACGAATTTCTCACGAACGCCATTACTGAAATACCGAACAGACTTAATCTTCCTTGCGACTTATAGTGCATTCCCCATGAACACAGTATAGGTCATTAATACATAAGATTCCCGCGTTTCGCAACTTCGTTTTAGCACAAGAAATTAAACCGTTCAATAACTCGATGGAACGGTATGACATTCGACGAAAAAAAAAGACTGCTACGCATACGCGCCACTGTTTCGATGACCGATCACGCAACGTAAATCGAATTACAAGAGCGAGACAAATTAGTAAGGAGTAAAGTGTTACTTGAGTTTGTCGCACCTTTAACTGCAGAAGAACACAAGAGGCCGGCGAGGCAGACCCAGGCGACGATCATCTTGAAGCGGCTCGTCGATTCCACGCACATCACAAAAAAAAACACTGTCTAAAACTTCCTCCTTTGGACGAATGGAACTTCCGACGCGTTTCGAACGTAACGGCGTTCAATCCGGACGGAGCACAGAAACACGTACGGCGCGAACGGAGAAAACTCGACGCGGGAGCGTGGCCGGACGCGGGACACGAGGATTGAAACCAGGGTAAAAAGAAGCGAGTTGGACGCGCAACGTCAATTCGAATCTAAAGTACCCGACTCGACGCGAGTGCCAACCAGATAGCTCGGCGCGCGAAGACCGTCTGCCGCGCGCTTTGCTTTCGGCCCGCTTCGTGAGACATCGGCAGCAGCCGAGATCGCCCGAACGCTCCGATCCCCGATAGCGCCGCGTCGTCGTTTGATACCGTCCACCGTGGTGTTGTACCGGTTGTACCTACTTTCCTTCGTAACCTATGTACACACGCACTTCACCGTACACCTATCTACCATGTATTACGTGTTTATTTCGTGCACGCGTTCCCATCCGCGATTTTTCGCCGGGAGAATGGACTCGCCCAAGGACATGCCCGAAACGTTGTAGGTAAGACCTATTTACACGTTTTTCCGAGCGTCGGCGGTTCTGTCTTTAAATCTCGCGTCTTTAAACGCTTTAACGGCGTGTTTGTGCCGGAGTTCGATTCACTCGAGCTTGCCGGTATTCTTATCTCTTGTTTAAATGCAAATAAGAAGGGATTTGAGACGCGTTCAACCTGTCGCTATTACTGTTGTCTATTGTTTAAACATGGAGGATGCGATGATGCGATCGATATTGGCGGGTGCGAGTAAATATTTACGTGTGCACTTGTATCAGCGTAAGTAAGCTGTTCGTAGATATGTTTCTACAGTTGGAAACGCACCGCCGCGTCATACTTTCATTGACCTTTTCCATCCATTCCATGTTTTACGTTCTCCGAATACAGTTACGGATTTAATTTGTCGGCGCAAGAAGTTTAATGCGAACGTACTTTCTATCATATAGCCGAGCAGGTATAAATATATCAATTCAATCATTATCTAATTTTGTCTAATGGCATGTTATACTTATTCCTGCGAAAGTTGTACAACAAATTAGCCTCACTCCGTTAGATTCTAAAACTATACAAATAGGCTCGCGCGTTAAATAAAATCGCGGTACCGGCAAAAAATTTGAAAAGCATCCGATCCCGGCCATTAACAGGTTTCTATCCCTGTTCTAGGTTGAAAAAAGGCTGAGAAGTCGTTTCACGGTCTACAGGTTGCGGGTAGAAACTGCCGGTAAGGATCCGAAGAAAAGGAATTATAGATGCAATCGGAATAGGTGCGGCTGCTGCACAGGTATTTTAGTAGCGTTTTAGAGAACATCAATTTCTAATTGCTGATGGTTTTACCGGGCAGCACTTTATACCTGTACGTAGGAAATCGCGAGCTGTGCTTAAGAAGAGAAACGGGTTTTCGGTCCACAGGTTACACGGCGTGAGTCTTACGAAGAAATTATCGCGAGGGAATGAAAAAAGACTATACTCTCGTCGAGATAAGGAGGGTCGAGCACAGGTACAAACGATACGGTGTAACGACCGACCGACACAGTTAGACACCAGATGCAGCCACGAAGCCCGCAAGTGTATCGCCATGTGCATTATGACAATGCTTCCCTATCGATGTTTACCCGACGATAACGTGGCCGGGTCTTACCAATGCGATTCTCAACGATGGCCTACGTGACCGATATGACGAAGGCGTGCCGCTCCGCTTAGGATCAGAGAAGCTGGCTACAGTAGCGTCTACCAAGGAGGTGTACCAAGAGCCGCGGACCTGGAATTTATCAGGTAAGATAGCGGATACCTACTTGCAGCTTGCTCGGATACACGTTATTCGGATGAAAATGCGAACCCTCCAGGAGCGTACACATAGGTATCCTCTTAACCGGCGCACTTAAAAGTTTCACGTTACTTCTACAATGAGTTTTAGCACGAAATGTAAATTCATTTCCGCTTGCCGATAAAGTTTCACGCGAGATAGGCAACGGTTTAAAAGTTTCGCGGCACGTACGCGGTAACAACGAAAAAATTTTAGTTCAAATCCTGTTTTGCCCTCGCCCTTTTCTCTCCAGCCTCTCTCCATCTAATTGCTTTAAGAAGCTGCTGCGATCCGCGATTAGTTTAAATGATCGATATCGTATTCAGTTAAGCAGATTAATCATTCTTAAGTCTTAGAAGCCTCTTATTTCTTCTTCCCTCAATACGCGTAATTGGGTTTATTGCGTTCGAAGATTATGATTATGACTACGCCTGCGTTAATGTTATCGTCTGGTTGTGGATAGTAAAATCTGTGAAGTGAAATTCTAGTTTGCGGTCAAGCAATCTTTATGCCGGACTACTATTCCTGTATCACGATAGAGGAACACTTCTATGGATTCAGTTAATCGAGTTGGCAACTATTGTATAGGCGCACACGTACACATAATCATGTTACCGGCAGGCAGCCGACCCCGCCGCATCGTGCTCCGAAACGGTCATACGAGTAGTAACGTGTAATAACGCTTTTATTGCATGCACATGTTGTAATACAATCACGATTTATGGCAGTAAGGTTCACGTACTCGTGATAAGTATGTCGTCTTAATTGTTTAGCTAACAAACGTAGGTACAAGGCTCGTGTCCTCGATTAACTGCTTCCATATTGCGTGACGAAATTCATAATATTAAAATAAACACGTTTTAAAAAGAGGCGCACCTAATTAGAGGCTACCTATGTTTATCTCCTTATTTTCTTTTTTAAATGATTTTCGTATTACTGAATGACATGTTGAAATCACTTTTGTCTTATTCAACTCGAGATCTAGCATAAGATCGTTAAATCGCGTTCTGCGTACGACCACGTTTCTGCAGTCGTACAGCGATAAAGCACACAATATCGTTATTGTGTCTTCACAATTCAGCAGTGACTGCAATGTATGGAGAGTTAACAAGGCATAGTATCAGATACAAAAATACGGCCTAAATTTCTATCCGACTGTTAACTGCTCAAATATTCCACGATAATTACAGAGTTCTAAATTACTGCTTGTCATGAAAAGTTTTCAAATGCTACAAAATCGTATAGCCATCGGGTGATTCATATTGGTATCTAACCAATTATTACCGCAATCAGGCTCATTCAATTAGTAAGAATTCACGGGACTTGAATACTTAATCATTATCTTAATTCGTATCGAAATTCTTTCAGTTTAATCAAACGCCTAGGTAGAGCCTAGTGCAGGTGTATTTAATCATAAGATGGTTGATTAAAGATTATTGATGTTCGGTATACTATCTGGAAATGTGGTCGCGTTCATGTTTAATGATTTTCATTTGATTACGCTATTAATGAATAAATCTACGTTATAGAACATGAGCGATGTTTGACGGAAAATGAAAGATGAATTAACGCTAGTCGGTCGACGACCGGTCAAATTTGGTTATTCCGGCAGTAACACTTTTTAACCGTGCGCATTTTTCACGGTGCGTGTGTATCGACTTCGGTTACATAGACCATCGCGAAGTTATATCCCTGGCGGAAACCGTAAAAGCTTAAAAATTATGTGCTGCGGGACGCTGACAATTTTACTAGTACATTTTAAAAGCTACGTGTGCTCGCGCACCGGCCTGTGCAGGTACACACGTGCCGCTGCCCGTGTATCGGTCTTAAAAAGTTATTGGGGCGAGGATTACCGGAAGTAAAAAAGTTGAAGGCAAATATTTTACCCTTCAATATGGACATTCTCTCATACACAGGCATACGCGGCTTGCAAAATACCGGGTCTTTCAGCAACGAAGTTACCTTTTTATAACGACCCAGTCTCTCGTGAAAAACTCACGCCCCTTAAGTTTGTTCGGGTTACATTGAAGAGTACGACGTTAGGCATTTAACATTAAACGCGTTAAGAACCTACTTGTAACGCGTGTCACTAAAAATTAGCATTTATCATCGTGTCAGAAGCTGAAACAACGGGAAATGGAATAAACTGTTTTTAGAATATTTTGTCAATTAGGAGTATTACTACGCTCTTTATGCCGTAGACGATTTCAAAACAATGGTCTTCATTCATTTTATTATTTCCAATGGTAGTAAATTCGTAGAAAGAAATTCGAAACTGACAGACATTTTAATTGCTTTTTTATCTTTGTGGCCAAATGTCGAGGATAATAAAGGTCGTTAATAGTTTGTAAAATATTCGACGTCAATCAATAAAATGCTACGGCGCGAGATTAACTGTTTACTCTGTCCTTCTTTCAAAAATTTTATCGCGCCTATATCATTCGTGACGTTCGTAAATCACAGCGATTAGAAAACAGTTTCCCGTTTGTGCTCCTAAATTTCTCGGGGCGCGTGGAAGAAATTATGTAACGCGGGGTAAAAATGTTCATACTGGCTTTAACGCGTATCGGCTGTATCGGTAACGGCCAAATAATCGCGAGACGTGGACAGATAAAAATCGGGCCATTCCAGCCGGCGAATGCGGCGCGGCGGTATCGCCGGTTTAAATGCGTGCTACAATGTTTCTATCACGATTTAATTTAAGCCAAATTAAATATCGGATGCGCATGAATTACGTTTATTAATACGCGTTCATTTAAAAAGTTCACCGGGACGTTTTAATCTCACTTCTATGTTCATTTCGTTTCTTGTCATCCGCTCAATTTATGTCCTAGCGACGACATTAATTTTTCGACGTAACGATTTTTAACCAAGACATTTTTAGAACACGCGCGACGGAATTTAAATATTATAAATAAAGATTGACGTTATATGTGCCGAGACTGTCGATAACGACTGTCAATTATCGATATTTTCTAATATTCTCAATATTAATTGGAATTATCGAATTGTTGAAGGATTATTTATTAGAATTCGGTATTGTATAAAAAGAATTAACAGAAGTACTTTTACCGTTGTTAAAAACATTTCTCAATTCCATAGAAATTTAATATCTCGATATCCATCGGAAAATTGTGTAAATATGAAAGGAAAGAAAGCTCGTAGGAGCTAGCCACGCGTTATAATTCATTTATTAAAACGGGTCTGATACCCTCTACTTTTTTTCGTTGCTTTCCACTGTCACCAGCCGAGTGGTTGAGCTTGGATTTCGCGTATAGTCGGCCGTGGCCTATCGAAATTGGAAAACATAATTAGATCACGTGTTGGTGCTAAATTAAAGCCATAAATTATGAAGAATCGATCCGGGCCCTCGCGAATAATCTCCAGTGATTAAGAACCGGATGTAGGTAGCTATTACTAGGGGATTCTCGCTTTCGCTCTGCATAATTCCGAACTGTTTATTGTACTTAAACCAACGATCGAATAAACCGTAACAAATCTCTCGATTTTATATTATCCGACGTTGTTACGCTCGCGGGGTTGCATGTATCAGAGTATTTAACCGGTGTTTGTTCGGCAAATATGAAATTTAATAAATCGTACTTACGGAGCACGGTGAAGCGAAAAGCATACGTTAAAATAAAGGAAATACGGATAGCCGGTGCGTAATCACGATGCGACAAAGGGGTCGCCGTTTCGTTTATACGTCGTGTTTATCCCTTGCCGCTTACAGACCGTTAATTATTTTGTAACTAGTTACCCGGTGCCGTAGTTGATTGACACGACCACAGACACCGTATTAGAGTTCCCGGTTGAACATTGGCCACCATGCGGAAATTGAATTTCGATGACAAGCGCAAAATATTAATGGTCAACGCACATTGTGCGTCGTTACATAATATCTGAGTGGCCGGGCGCAGTTCTGCGTGTAGTGCTAGAAATTGGGCGCAATTGTGGAATAATTGTGCATAATGGCATCGCGAAAATATTAACGATTCAGTGAATACGTCCGCGGGTTTGCGCCGCTGTCGAAGCGCCGGAAACCGGTCACTGAAGCGAAAACCATGAATGTCACCGACAGGGGTGTACGCGTTTTGTGAATCGCGCGACTTGATTGGGAACAGATTAGTAGATTGTGTCAACAATTCACCAGCCGCGCGTAATACTCGGAGATCCTATTAATTAGATTCACTTTCATAATTAATCGAAATACCAGGGATGCTGTAAAAGTTACTACAAAGTTATTCGCGACACATATTTTTTTCCTTATCGCTTTAGAAAAATTTAATTTGGATAAATAGAACTGTTTATGTAAACGAAACAAATAGCGAAGAGTTTGATTTGAAACTTTTTCACAAATAATCTGATGATACGAATAAACCAGGGACGTTTTTGCAATGATGTTGCCTGTTCGAGATTCAGAATCTCGTGAGGCGTTTATCACTCGGATTTGATTCTGAACTGCGGAATGTATCAGGGCTCGTTGCGCATTCGCTCCCGAACTTACGCGTCGGTAGAAACCCGGCGAAACACGCAGTTAGATCCGCGGAAAATTAACTGCACTCACTTTAAAAGGCCGCGGTTTCAGAGTCGAACGATCGATCTGCTTCTATATCGTACAAGCATAATCGCATTTACATCCTGTACTTTGATACAGCGCAACCGTAAAATCCTCTTTCAAATGTCCAGTGAATGGTGCTATTACCTCTAGCCGCGATTTCATTCCTCAAACGCGCACGCTAAATCGTTACAGTTTCCCTTTGCATTTATCAATTTCAAGGTCTTATGGCAAAATTCCGATTCCCGCTGCCAGAAACGTTCCATTCGTTCCAGTCAAATTCGTCCATGTGAGCGATAGACTGTTCTGTTCGTATGATCAGATTATTTCGTGAAAAAGATTGAAATCAAACTCTTCTATTTGTTTCGTTTACATAAACAGTTCTATTTATCGAAATTCAATTTTTCTAAAGCGATAAAAAGAAAAGTATGCGTCGCGAATAAGTTTGCAGTAACCTTTGAGCTCGTGTCAGTTAATATGACGAATGTTGGCTGGCCGGGAAGCGAGATCGTGCATCAACGGAATTGCGCGTCGAAGAATGTCAGAAGGTTACACCGGCTATTTCGTTGCGAATCGAAGTTCCACGAGGGGGCGGGATTCAATTTCACGGCGCGCAGGGGGAATCTACTTGAAACGGGAGCACGAACCCGGGGAGGGAAGTTGGCTCTCGCTGCTAAAAAGAAAACTCGTTCCAATTTCGAGGAAAAGATTAGCGAGCAGCAAGTAATCAGATTATCCTAGTTTAAAATCGTGCCTTTCGTTTGTTTCCTCTCCCGTTGTCCCTGCTAATGACTAGAATGTAGTAATTGGTAACCCGCGCGGCGTGTTGGGGAGCGACCATCTCATTTAAGATTAACGCGGCGTGCGAGAAAACTTGTTCGAAGCAACAGCTAGTGGTACGTCATCCTTAAGCTTACGGGCGCTGAAATTAATTTTGGATCAGCGAATCGAGACGATTTCGGAATATTGATAGCGTCGATGGTGTATGAACCGTACTAACAAGATTCTAATATAAAATTATAAATTATTCTGTAGTTCTAAATAACTCATAACTTTATATAAATAACCTTAGACTTTAAATTGGATTTTAGAATAACGGAAGAAAATTATGTCACGCTATTTAAACTATGATAGAAACCTGAATTTTAATTTTGAATTTAATGCAACAAAAATGTTGTTCACTGTCTAAATTTTTAGACACATTAGTTCTTGCTGCTTGGGGAAATAGTTTCCTCGGATTGTCGCGTAACTGTGATTAAACAGTGATGGAATGAATTAGCTTGGCCTGTGATCCGCAAACCGTGTTAGGCACGGTCATAAACCATCCGTATAATTTTGATCGATTGGTTGACCGGATAGCGATGTATGTTAACCATCGATAATTACCTGAGTCGACGAATGCACGCTGATACCTGACAAATGCACGATAACCATACTTAAACGGCGGCAGGTCGAAAGATTAATTGTGTAACTATATATGTATACATATATGGTTTTTACGAGTAACGTATTATGTTTCCGGTTATAATGCAGAACTGGATTTTCAATCGGTACATGTATAATTCATACAATGCGATCTTATACAGAAGCCGATAATTGGATATGTGAAGGCCCCCTATTGAATTCCATGCGCGGTGCGTCTGGCTTCGATTTTCAATACGTGGTTTTGACAGCCATTTGCTTCTTAACGATACGATACTTCGCGTCTACATATACGCATAATTCGATCGAATTGAATTCAGTCGAATTCGCTTTGGCGCACGTCATTCCCAACGTTCACAAAGCCTTCATTAATCTAGATAAACATGCTCCTGCTAAATATTGCGAGAAAATTCTTGTTTTTACACCACTTCTCGTGTAACGGTTCGCGCGATCGTAAATCGCGGGATCTCGAACGATTGAAAGCGGGCAGAAATCAGTATCAATTCACACAGGAGGAAAAATAACAGCGTTGTTAATAAATAACAAACCGTGCTTCGCGCCAATGTCCCGTGACGCGCATTTCGTTATCTTCATTACATATTTTTTTACGGACCGTACCGCGTCGTAGCGTGCGAATAAATGGAGACAAAAGCGGCGGACCGTGATTCAGTAAAATCGATCGAAACAGGTGGCGAGATAACGTAGCTACCGTGTGAAACCACGAAATTATATCTGACCGTTGCGGTTTTCTTTGACCACCGAGAATACAGCGTTAATATACGGAAAAATTCAACAGAGAGCACTTGCGCCGGCGAGAGGGAAGAAAAGCTGCGAATACAATTCGGAAACAGGTAGCCTCGTGGAAGCAAGCCAGTTTTTCCTTATACCCTAATTACGCGAAAATGTAACGCGATATAGTAACCGCGTTTCAACGTATGTTTAATTGTATAACAAATACAGAAGCAGAAATTATTTAAGGTTTCGATCAGAAAGTAGTATTCAAGAGCTGATCGTATTCAAACCGTGAATTTCACATTTCGCCAGAGGAAATTGCTTTCCTTATTGTTTATTGTATATCCATCGGAACGTTAATTGGGTCGAGCGGCCAATTAAATATTGACAAAATTTTCGGTCGCGTTAAAACGCGGTAGTTACTAGTTAGACGGACGAATCGTGACATTTGCATCGGACGCTGCACGAACAACTAATAAGCGGATTCGACTGAATCGATTCGAGGTTCTATCAATACGGCCACAACCTCAGGTGCATTATTACTTTTCGAAGCGCCATTGAATAAATCCACCGCCGACTTTTATTGTCCGCGTTGTACCTCGATGAATTCCGCAAATCGGGCCGGCGGTAGATAATATGGCGCGATATAAAAATCGATCGTTCAGACGCTGATTGGAAATTATTTATGCGCCGGCGGTTTCGATTCCCTTACAATTAGACGTAGCCCGCGAATTTATTGAAATCCGTGATGTCGATTGAGATCAGACGATAATTCAAAATACAATGTTATTCCGCGCGTTGATACGTACGTTTCCAATTTTACGACGAACAATCGTGAAACGGGGATCGATTGATCGTTGAACAAACCGTTGCAAAACGTCGGGCCGGAGTAATTTAGAGGATTTCAAATGAACGATATGAAGTCGCATACGGCGGAGGTTATAGTTCCCTTTGATGCAAACCCGCTTCATTTAGTTCAACACTGTTAGATAAATTTTTTTGAACGTACCGGAGTAAAAGCAAAAAGTATTTAGAACGACGAGGTGAAACGGCTTTTGGCGAGATGAGCTGTATCGTGCAAGAAGAAATCTCGACGGAAACAAACAAAATAAATTCCAGTTGCGAGAGTGACAACAGTGGCTTGTTACTCAACGCCGAAAATACGAGCTGCAGATGGTGTGCCTCCAATTTAATATTATTTTCATTTCGCGAAATGAAACTTTCATACCTTGATTACTTTACCGGGCTATTATTTCTGCACAACTCTTGTTCCAATAAAATTACGTACCGAGAGATTTTCCGGCGCGCTTAAGCCAAGTACTTTCATATTTATTTGTTAAATACACGATTAATAGCTTAAACGGCGTTTGTTTCGAAAGCAAGGGTAACTGTAAACCCAGTGGCACTCAGATGTTGGAGAGAGTCTAACAGGTACTCACATTGGTACCGTGGAGTCATTTAAAGAAAACGAAAGTTGAAGTATATCAAGCTGTCGATGGTACTTATAACTATCCGTGGAAGAGGAGACGCGAGATACGATTGAGAGTAACACGAGGGAAAAACAGCACGTTGAAAAGAAAACGTATAACCTCGGTAAACGAAAGGGCAACGGAAAGAAGGTGGCAAGAAGCACCATCGATTCCCTGCCAGTACATCCGTGTAATCCGGGCTATCCGCGAGTCGACTTTTTATTGCCAGGTCGACTAATTTATCTCCCTAAGCCCTGGTGGCGTCTCATACATAAATCCTACTGACCGTCTCTCCGCCATTGCTCTGTTCCTGCACTGGTCATAGTGTACACCAGCTGAATCGCATCCGCATCTACTTGCCGTTATTCCTTTAACCCCACCCCGTCTCTCTCTACGAATTAGAAGAACCCTTCCAAGCGTAATCGGAACATAAAAAAAAAAACGGATATACCGTCCATACTATAAGAGGCAGCATTATTCCATGCGTGACTTTTAATTTTCTAACATTGCTTCTTCGATTTTAAAGATCTGGAAGAACAGATCTTGGTTTCTTCAATATCTTCCATTGAAACTGTTGGGTTTAAACTGAATATATATTTACATGAACATACTCGAAGATACTGGTACTAACTACGTCGGTTATCTGCATACATCACCGACACATGTCACACACACCGACAAATGTGTGACAAACATTCATCAGAAACATTATAATATAGACGTCTGATAATTTCATTAAGGAAAATATATTGCATTAATATATTTTTGTGTAGTAAATAGTAAATTTAATAAATAGTAAATTCATTTCTAAATTTTAATTGTATTTTATTGTTATGAAGGTGACTGTATTTAATTTGATTTCGACGGCACGGTTCTTTCACTAATGGTAATGAAAGCATTATATTTTTAAGCAGCATTTACTTGATGCCGATGCTTAACTCCGCCTCTGTAATCTCTGTTCATGTCATGCGGTGTCCTCCCCATACCGAATTTCGTCAGTTGGGTGCAACTATATAATCCTGTTATACTAAGTAATCGACCACGTGTAGTAACGGCAGCTACATTCAGAGTTTTGCTGCGGGGATTAATAAGTTCCCCTTATTCAATTCGAGGCAGATTTAACTGGCACGTTGTCTCAGTTTTCATGCCCGAAGTTAAGTCGCGTTAAAAGTTTCGAAAAATATTATGGGACTCTTACTTCGTGAAAGTATGTAAACTCAGTAGGAAGCGTAGTCAGTCATAACGCGGGAAGGGAAGCGGGTAGCATGCGAAATTAAGAAATTCTTTTACGTTCTTAATTTCTGTTTTTTCACGCTCTTCTTACGTACGCGTTTTATAGGCCGTTCCCCGTGCTTCTTAGGGTGAAGTTTGAGATCGTGCAACAATTGAAACGTGGAAAGTAGGAGAACTTTCGAAAGTGTAAACTCGTGGATCGTTGAACACGAATACTGTCGCTTGAAACGTTCCGCTTTAACTTCAACGCTGGAGTTAATCCATTAACGATACCATTTGAGGGTAAATTTTGTGTGCATGTATTAATTAATGGATATTGATAATGTCGAATTATTAATAATGACGTATGCTGTTCATTCCGTGTATATTATGACATGGTAATTTACTGTCTCGGAACATTCTATACTTGTTCGCCAATTACGAAGTAAAAAATTTTTCGTACGAAAGAGTTAACCATTGTTCGCAGCAGTAATTACGGTGAAAAATTACTCGCGAGTGAAATAAATGAATGATTCACCGATTTACTAACAGCAGCTTACACATATTGTACAGACCTAAATGCTCCCTTCGTGTCGTTTATAAATGATGTTTTTTTTATTTACATCAAACGTCGTTAGATAATCGGTGTCCCTAGCAGACCCTCATCAATCACTAATATCAGCTGCCAAAACTCGTAGCATCGTAGCCGGGCGAACAGGCAAACCGGAAAAACATTTCATCCCTTACACGGTAGAAAATCTGATAATATTTTTGCGATTCTCGCTATCACAAAATAATATAATTAATTTACCATATTACAGTTATATATAGTAATGATTTAATTCATTTCGTACGCGTAGTTTGAGTATCCGGAAAAAAAATGTTGTTTAAATGTCACAACGTACTATGAAATTACGAAGAAATTTTTATGCTCGATTGCGCGGAGGCGTGCTGTTTTCTTCCAAGCAGTTTCACGAAGCAAGCACCGGATATGTTATAAACATAAGAGCTGATAACGTGTGCCTCATTGGTGCTTGGAGAAAATGGAGTAACTACCCGGGTTGATAGCACCCTCCACGTGGCCTTCTTTCTTAATTTCATACCGGGGCTTATCGTAGGCCACTGTTACCCTCGCTAGCCCTCTTCCTTTTTTTTTTCTTCTAAAATTATATACAAAATGTAAGACACCGGGGAGAGTCACCGTGCCAGTACTGCTCAAGGTTGGAG
>SHCU01000504.1:22756-33163 GCA_004307685.1 Ceratina australensis | reverse complement strand
ATATATGTAGGTTCTGGATATCGAACGAAGCATGACGCAGTTTATTTTATATTTTGAGTTCGACGAGTAACCTCGTTGGTCACGGTTTATCTGCACCGAAAATTCACCTAGGCATGCAAATGATGGTGCCGGGGAAATATTTCAGCTACGCTAGATATCCGCGATGGGTCACACTATTTATTTACCGATTTATCAGCTTTCCTCTACGGGTTGACCGCTTTATAAACATTTGTCATGAGCAATTCAAGCATACCTGACCGACGATCGATCAACGTTTCAGGTGAGCAACCTCCCCCTATCGCGAGCCCCAACCATTCCGATGCAAAACCAGCGGAACGTGATTTAAATGTAAAATATAATAAATTAAATGAAGCCGGGAAAAAAATTAAAAAGTTCACGTCACCTTTGACGTATCGATGATAATGTAATCTATTTTTGGAAAACCGTCGACGAAAATCGAATTTTTCATTCATCGGGGATGAGAGCTTTCCGATTCGAATTCAACGATCCGTCCTCTGCCCGTCCTTTTTCCCGCGCGGCAATTAAATATGAGAACGAAATGTTTTTTCCCCCGAATTACACGGGATCACTTAACGTGTTTACACACCGTGAAAATCGCGCATCGAAATAATAGCTGCGTTCCAATTGGTGCTTTTGGGACGTGTAGCTTTTAAAACAATTCGCGGAGCAGCTTCGGTCCGGCGAGCGCCCCGCCGGCTTGCTCGATGCCTCGGAATCGATAGTCAATTTTGCGATCGGCCGCAAAGCTCGCGCTAAAACAGATCTCCGATTCACCGATCAAACTTTCCATTAGCTTTCTCGTTTCAAATTACGCAGGACCCGGTTACTCGCGATTGATTGTCCCGTGCTCCGGCGGTAAAAATTTTTTCCTCCTCTTATACAGTCGCTACAGCCCCAGTCACTTTCGAACAGGGTGAGCGGCAAGAGAAAAAAGTGTAGTCGGCCATGAAATTCACGGGGAAAATCGAACCTGACAGAATATAATGGTTGGCAAATGCGAGGTTCATATATCGTTCAAAAAACCCGTACCCCTCGGTTATCATTCGTATTCGTTTTCGTCACCGGGTCGCTTCCATTTTTCCGATGCACTTCTGACCCATATCCTTTTTCGAGCATTTATTTATACGGTGTTAATGAACGGAACCGACGATAAAAGCGACACGTACTTCGATTTCGCGGGCCGACGCTGCCGCCTATAAATCAAACGCGTTTGACGCGCTTTCGAGGCTTTTTCTCGGCCCCCGCCTGTTCACCCCGCAACGCCGCGCCAACTTTCATTCACTTTCGGTATATGAACCGGGTGCGCGCGTGTGGACGTTTATCATGGGAGACTTGCCGTCTTCCTTTTCACTTTGCCACGCCGCAAAAGCGGGCGAACTTCGTGCCAGAAAAACACCGGCTTCCGCTGAAAGTAATGCGGCGACGTTTAAGATACAGAAATCGTTGATGCGGCCAGGAAGTAAACGGGTTTTCATTGAACATTCGTGTCACATTTTGTGACGCGCGCGTTTAACTTCTTTCGCTTTGAAAGATAGAGTTTCGTCTATTCAATTCGAAAACCACGGAGGTTGAAAGAAATTGTTTGGGAGATATATTGTAATATGGCTGTGAAGCTTCGATCACTGAGTGTTTCAATTAAGGTGAACCCCGTTTAACCCTTTCGGTACGGGCGCTCTGTGCCGCGCTGAAAATGTGCTTATAACGAACTGTCTTGATTCGGTCGAAAGGTATCGTATAACGCACTGTCAGTCTACCTTTCTATGAACATTTTCCTAAGCGAAATAAATAAGATCTATGCTTAATAAAACAATGTTCGTTCCAACAGGTGTTGATTGTTGCTTCGATATTAAAAATTATTTATATAAAATTCTATTAATTATAAGTAAAATCTATACAGAATTCGGTACAGAAATATATACAAAATTAAATACAGAATATGTCGGATATATCCGGCGCTCATACCGAAAGGGTTAATTTGATAAATAGACGAAGTTCGTTAAATACGTGACAGTGAAAAGTGCAGTCGCAAAAGTCAGGTTCTCCTCGTCTATGCTGCTGCTTAAGATCCTAGTCTCTTCCGGATCAGTGGGCAAGCAGGTAGAGAGAAAGAGATCAATCTTCAACGTGCCACACCTCGAAATGGATATTACCCTGGTTTCACGGCCCCGATGGAGACACCAATCCGATACGGCAGAGTTACGACCGAGTCTCACGGGGAAGGTATGGTTTCACGTGATACCTTAAAGTTTAATCTCGATACCGTGTACGTCACCGTACCGCGCAACGCCTCAAGCCGAAAAACCGGGACAACGACGGGGTTCTTCTGTTTCAATTCCAATCTAATTTCCATGTGATTGTGAACGATGTTCGGAATACGAAACTGCGTATAATCCGTTCAGGCATTGACTACTGCTTTTATTGAATGATCCGTATTCCAAGAAGGAATATTTGTGGAAAAGTTATTTTGAGAGATTTGACATCTTTTTATTCGTATTTATTTACCCTCGGTTTGATTCTGTGGAGATCGACGGGTGCTGGCACGTGTACTTTCCCAAGTATAATTGTTGGAAATGTATGTACAATTTGAATTATGGCGCTGTTCCCTTTCTCATTTCTTTTCCGGTTCTTCATGATTCATGTTTCGAAACCTCTCTCAGTTATAATAATTTCAATGCGTGTTTATTATGTCTTATAATCTTTTTATAATACAATCTCACAACCGTGTAATAAATAAATAAGCTTCGCACGATACAAACGAGTGTCCGAAAGAAATTTCGGAGCATAACCCATTATTTCTAACAATAATAAAACCGTTGAGGATTTCGATCAACGCTACCGTGGTAATTTACGAGAATAATGCGACGGCCTAAGTGGATAGGGTAAATAGTAAGTGAATAATAATTTATTAAAGCCTAAGTGCAGCATGTAAAAGCGACGGAAACGAAGGATTCTAGCGGATCAAGATTGCGGTTTCTCCCTTCGCCTCACTGTGATCTGCATCGCTTAACCGTAGTGGCGCCGGCTACGATGCCATTCCCGCGAGGCATGAAACTTTAAAGAGGGTACCGAGAGTAGCGACGGTAGAACACGTAGCAAAAAAAGACTCGTCGCTGGCCGGAATCCCATTTAAAGACGTATTTTTAACGTGTTTCCACGCTGGGAAACACGTCTGACCTCGTTCACGTCACCTGAAACACGCTGAACAGATAAGCAAACCCATTTTTCGTAAATCTACCGTGCCGCTGATTCAAAAAGATGGTATCGTTTATAGCGTAGATGTTGTTTAAGGGCGCGAGAGGCACTGCAAAAAAAGTTCATAGAAATTTATTAATAAATAAAAATAAATATGATTAATTAAATCTGATATACAAACTTGTGTCAGTTTGAATCGTGAAATTCGTATGAAAGTTGCAGCGAAGTAATGAAAGTTATGTCTACTGAATAGAAGTGTAAGTAGAATAAGCCGCGCATTGGTCAGACCGCGCGTGTCAAGGAAGCAACTGTGTTTGTTCGTAATCTGCGGTACATATAGGATACTTAACGTAATTTAAAAACACTTTCTCTTGCAATTATCCAAGTTTCTTTATCAAGAAATTTAATCTCTTTTGATGCTTCTCGTCCAACAATTTTCATTAATATAGTTCTTGATAAGTTTCAGTAGTTATTTGCAGTAATTAATTTACGAACGGGGAGCAACAGATTTTTCGGAATCGCGAATATTTTCTTTTATGCTAATTCAAAGTTCGTAATTGCGTTGCTACATGTTTAACAACATAACTCGTTTAGACCCTCGGGAATATTAATTCGATTGCTTTCGTTATGATTAAAATTTTCACGAGTGCTATTAATTACGCATACTTCATTCCGATCGGAAGTTTTAACGATTTCTCGTACGTACAATTTCAATCCGGCAGAAGCTAACCGTGTACCCGAAATAACGCGATAATTATCGCGCAGCGTGCGTTGCTCAGACGGCTAATGAAATTTTCTCCCCAAAACATTGATGCTATTTACTTTGAGGTAAATCAAAATTAAAACATAGTCACATTCAGGAGACCCACCTGCAATCATGTTGATAATAGCACTACACCGACCTCCTCGTGTTATTGGACATTTTCCAATTTAATGTTATCATCGTTTAAATGATATATCATTTGCACCGAAGCGTTAGCTGCACTTTTCTTCCTATATATAATAGAAACATAGAAATTCTCAATTTCATATAAAAAAATAATAAATAATAATTTCATTCTACAATTAACGTTAGCCCTTCGTACTTAAGATTCATTGCCATCACTTGATTAAATAATATTTATATATGTCAATTGAAAAAATTAATGGCAATTTTATTCCATAATCTTTTAATAAACTACGAGGTTAATAAAATTAATATTCACTAAATATTTGCGAAAAAATTCTGCAAAAAGTTAACATAGGATTTAATATTTTTAACTTTAAACACAATCGACCTAATTCGTTAGAATAAATAGCCACGCCGATCGAGCGATGATCGTAAATCGGTTAACGTCGTTGACGATACGCGCTCGCCGATATTTCGACAGGAAGACGTACCACTCGTGAACGTACACTCGATCTTCGCGTCGAAGGGTGAAACGCTGATAATACGGAAACGGATGGAATATTTTGCATTTTATGTGGGCGCCGGTACCGTGACGCACTTAAGCCACCTTGCGTCATTGCAGACACTCGTCTCTTGTACATGCCACGAGCCATTCCATCCCGCAATATTTCTAAAAGCGTACTCCGCTGGATTGTGGCTAACGCATTTACATTTTCATAAACCGGGTTTTGTTTTGCTGCCGACCGAAAACTGGACGCGCGCGCGCGTAATCGTTATTCCGTTTGAAAAACGCACGGTTAATACCCTTCGTCGCAAGTTTCAATCCGTCGGGCAAACGTTATTTAACCACCGGTTTAATAACGTAACGCGGGTACGTTTCGCGAGATTCCTCCGTAACGTATGGAGCTTCAACCGCGGATTGGAAGAAACTGCCTTTCTACGACGATATACTGTTATCTTCTAAATTCCTGCGCCGGACATATACTTTCATTTATCGTTGTTTTCTCAAACGTAACGTCCAGGTAGTACGTAAGTGAAACGGGAACGCAAACAATATTCCCCGGCGGCGGTGGTACCGTCGTGCAGGTTCGGAAAACCGAAATCTGTTTTAAATACCCCCTTTACGTGATCCGAAGCACTCCGTACACAGAGCCGCTGTATTTTCAACGATATTTTTTAATACCGGGCATTAACGCCCGTTCGTATGAGAACGTATCACGAATTTGCGGACGCTTGAGACAATAGGGGAAACTTACTTCTGGGAATGTTTTGGCTTAAACCTCGGGGGGGAAAAAGCTACAGAACAATAAACTCACTGGCTTCCTGTTTCCCTCGAAAGCATACGGTTTGACTTTCGCGCTACCGCTTGTATAAAACTCCGGCTACGGACTAAGTGTTTTACTCTGTTATCCTCTTACTTTTCGCGCAGCTGTTTCCACGCTCGTGGCCATCGTGAAACCGTCATATTATATGCGATATTTTCGTGTACATCGTTCGAAGCGGTACCGTAGGTATTAACGCTCGCTCCGGGATGAACGACAGTGATATTCTGTTCGATCAAAAAGCACCGACCAGTTTTTACGCACGCGTAACCCCGTTTAACCGGACTAATCGCTCGGCTCGCAGCTTTTTATAAACTTTTACGGTTAATAATGTTCAAACATGTCCCGCTCGTGAATTCGAATAGGACGAAAGTTCCACGGAACTCTGGGGAAACTTTAAACAGGCCACTCGATAAGTTGATGGAACGAAGCATAAAAGCGAGCAGTATTGCTTTACGATACTCTACGAACGGGAAGTAAAAGGTAGCGCAGGTGATCTCTTATTTTACAACATCCTCGGAGACACTCTTTACACGGATAAACGTTTAATGTCTCCCTTTATCTTCCGTTTTTCCGACTCTTCTCTATCAGTATTAATCAATTTCAATACTTAATGACATACAAAGACTTCTTTGTATTTTTTCCTCTGTCTTAAATGGACAAATTTCGTCACATATACCCAATAAAGAAAAATTATTTCATATATTTTCCCGTTATAACATTGGGAATTTTAGATTCTACGGGTTAAGTAAAACAGGGAGCAAGATTTCAATGGAGACACTCTGTACACATAAACGTTTAATGTCTCCCTTTATCTTTCGTCTTTCCGACTCTTCTCTATCAGTATTAATCAATTTCTATACTTAATGACATACAAAGACTTCTTCTACTTCTTTGTATCTTTTCCTCTGTCTTAAATGGACAAATGTCGTCACATATACCCAATAAAGAAAAATGATTTCATATATTTTCCAGTGTTATAACGTTGAGAATTTTAGATTCTATGGGTTAAGTAAAACAGGGAGCAAGATTTCAATTGCATTTAGAAGTTGCCGTTGGCCAACCGAAGGGCAGCTTGTCCGTCACGAATAGCGTAGTATGACAAGAATGAGAGCGAGCCTCGAAGGAGGGACATGCATGGAAATAGCAGGCGCTTCCCGGTCCGCATTTGCATCTCCAAATCCGTTGTGATCCTGAGCAGCGTAGGACGCGCGTTGACACGATGTAGACTGAATTTACTCGAGATAAGTAGACAAATACCGAGCTGTATCCGCCTTCGGTGTAGCTACGTGCGTCGCTGCGGAAGATCGGGACTACGTCCGTATCGATTGCCGTGCCTCAGAGGCTCGTAACGCCTCCTCGACGAATTAGTACGCTGACGCTTGCCTAGCTTTCGCAAATACCTTAGACGCTGATTAGAGAAACGTAGCTGCGTACAGTTAAATACGAGCAAACAGTTTTATCCAAGTATCGACGCCTACGATCCCGGCGTAAAAAGTCAGTTTTATTTCTTCGAATTTTTCCGCTCATTTTTCATTCGTATCGAGCCAACGTGGACATCGATTCACGTTTTATCGAAGAATCTCGGTTTAAATAGATTTGATTGATTCAGCTCGACGCGGCGGGGACATTACAGTCGGGAAAACAATGCAGTTCGGATATTTGAGCCCGCCTTTATCAATTTTACATACACAGTCTACTTTTCTCATTCGACTACGCGACACGCTACATTTAGCAATTACATCCTGATTTGCGAGCTGTCGAACCGGAAATGAGAAACGAAGCTAGCCGAGCTTCTTCTCTCCTCGTCGGTATCTGCAGGTTTTTTCTTCTTCCATTATCGAGTGGGAAATAACGTATCCTCGCTATTCATCAAGATTTTTACAGTTTCTTAATTCGCGTAAAAACAACGAGAGATAAAGACTCGGGGATTCGTAATCGAAGCACGCTCGTCGTCATTCGCGCTCGGAATTACGGGCGATCGATCAACGCGCGGAAGACGCGTGCGTATTATTCCGCGATTCATCATCCGCTGGAGAAAGTTGCGCGCACAATTTAACGGCTATCATTTCGAAGCGTGGCCGTTTATCTGGAGCGTCGCGGGACTCGCGTCACGAAACGTCCAGGAAAATCCGTGAAATCGATTGTCGGTTTTTTCCTACGCCCCGAAGGGGACACCTACCTACCTACGTACACGTGGAGCCGCGGCTGTATACAATCGACCGATCACGAGCTTACACTCAGACATGCGGACGTGAGTTTACGGGGACTTGACGAAATTTCGGTGTTCCGCGATACCGAGTTTTAAGGGAATTTAAAATTCCGCTGACGATGCTGCCCTATTCACGTGCACGTTATGTGTAGCTACACGTGCAGACAGCAGAATGGAAGAGAAAGCCGAGTTGCATATACACTGTACTTCAAAAGTTTGAATACTCTTATGCCGTTCATTTTCTACTCGAGCTTAAATTACCGAGTATAATATTTCATTTTTTACTTTTCATCCTGACTATCAAGTATTTTATAATTATATTTTTTTTAATACTCGACGGTCGATGCATTCTAAGCATTTTCGGCTTGAGGTCTGGGTATCACAACGAGAGAATGCGTGATTAACAGTGTGTCGAAACTTTTGAGGGTTAGTGTATGTAAGTTGTGGCACGTATTTTAGCACAAAGTTGGAGAGTTTGATGTTGGCCACTGCGAAGGTTATTTCTCCGCTGCCGCCAGCTCTAACTCTATCTGCTCAATCAATGAGGGTTGGCAGACTGTTAGGGGGTTATGAAATACTGGCCAGAGACGTGGCAGTTTTCTAGAAAACTGCCGAAAACCGTGAGAGGCGGGGATAGTCGCGGAGAAATCTTAACCCTTACCGAGCTCGCCGAGAATATCTACCGTGATTTTGGCTTGGTAGTTGGCTCGTATCGATTCTTCTGAATAGCCCGTCGGCCATCCATTTTAGCGATTCAACGCTTTTTCAACAGCCTCGCTATCAGCCATCGCGAATGCCATTAGTGCCACAAATTAATCCTCCGAAGCAATCTTCGGTTACATAACGTTATTTTACATACACTACTGCTTTCTCAAGCATTCAACAATTTTATGAAAATATTCATTTAACGAAAATCGTAATTACCATTTATCTCTAAAAGTCACCTGAACAATTCGAAGCAATGAATCGCACATTAAATATTCAATTCGTTATCGTGAGACGGAACAATAGCAAACGTTCCCTTGATTTTCTTCGTGCAGCAACCACGGTCTCGAGTTCCCTCTAGATTGCTAGACGTTTGCTTACACCGCCGTTAGACGCTCGTAAACGAGGATCTCGCTGACGACTCTTTAATATCACCGAATATTGCCTTGGCTAAAGAAAAAGGAGAAACGAGAGGAAGCGCGCTCGCCTCGAGCCGCGACCAACTCGTCCAAATTACATTTTCTCAGCGCCCTCGTTGCTGTCGCTTTCAAATTACGAATCGCCCTTAACCGGTTGAAACTTTTCGCGTTTCGGTTCGCCGTAGATTAGCGAGCTTTATTTACATCCCCAGCTTGAAATGCGCCTCGAGAAAATTCCTAATCGTGCCTTGATTATGTACATTTGTCAAGCAAGACTAACCAATGTATCATATAATCATCCCTATTTTTTTAACACTATATCTACCGTGAGGTGTCAAGAGACACCTTTCAAATTTTAACTGGACATTATTCACTAAGTTTAATCATTTCTCCACAATTAATTTTTTGATTTTTCTTATAATAGTTGTTAAATTAACCTCTTAGACACGACGTAATTTAATTTAAACAAAAATTATAATTTAATATAAAATTATAATTTAATAAAGCATTGTCTGTTACACATTTACGCGATTCGCGTTAAACTCTGCCGTGCGAAATTCTGCCGTGCCTAAGAGGTTAATTCAGCGATATCATTTTCCTTCAGCTCATCCTGAATTTAAAAAGACACAATAAGTCGAAATAGGTGTACATAAAATCGCGGTAGAAATAATCTGAACTAAGTGAAATCGTCCTTAGGACACTGGCAAAGTATGTCAATGCGGAGGCCCAGTTAATTTATGAAATCGATATCGATCGTGTCGTTCGTATTCGACGGGTCATAAAGAAACGTCGTGGGGTGAGAGACGGAAGAACGGCAGGGGAGGGACGGTATACAAAAAAACGAGGATACGCGTGAAGCGGGTTACACGGGGTGTAGAGCGTGCCACGTCGATGTCGCGCACCTCTCGGAAGGGGTGCGAACGATTTTTCAAGCAGATAAAAGTCGCGAGTAAAAAATCAACATCGCTTCGGCCCGTTCGAACGAATGACCGTGGAAAAAGATATCCGCGCGCAGGGCAGGATTTGCCCATTTCCTTCCCTCTCGAGTTCGACGGGAAAAAGCATCGGCGAAGACGTGGAGTGAATATTGTTTTAGAGGTCCGCGCTCTGATAGACAGATGCAATTTTATCACCTCACTGGATCCACCATCTCTTATTGCTCGATCACCTCGATACTTTTTTCTTCGTATATGTTTCAGAGAAATATTTAAATAAGTAATCAATGGGATGGATGTATACTGCCTCTCAAAAGTATATGGACACTTCCTTAATTCTTATAACTAGCTGAAAAAATGATATCTTTGGTAAATTTGATTATCATGTATCTATTCCAGTTCGTACAGTGTTGGAGAACATATTTCAATAATAATTTGTTAAATGAATCACCGAGAATGATAAAAAATAATTATATGTTCCCGTTTAGTAGTTGTGGCATTCTGGCTATTAACTGTGTCATTATTACATTTCGCGGATAATAAGGTTCCACTCAGATCCAAGGTTTCCCACAAATGTATTTCAGATTTGGGACATCGTTTTCGGACCTGCGGTCCCATAGTTTTTCTATGGGATTCAAATCGGGTGAATGGGGTGGGAACGCAGTACTAAATTATTAATTTAGTACGGTTACATACATATTCGTAATAGAAT
>SHCU01000503.1:50348-69249 GCA_004307685.1 Ceratina australensis | reverse complement strand
TTAAGAGGTACTTAAAATAAAAAATGATAACAAAATTGATTTGTTCTTCAAGTTCACACAAAATATCAAAAGCGGAATTAGTGGAATAAATTATGTCTTTTCAAATATTAGATTGTCCCATAAGTTTCATCCCAATTTTTGAAACCAAATTAATATACGGTCCGAAAGAAACTTATGGGATAATCTAATTCGTGTAATCGCAATTTCTTTTGTTGCTTTACTCACATTTCGGTTTCAATTGTTTGAAATTAATTGATTTTAATCAATTTTTAATTTTTTTAAGTGGTAGTTTCAGGGGGTAAAAAGAATGAATTTTCAATATCTGCTATATTTCACCTTTTATCACAAACTTAACGAGGTGCCTCCGTAGATTTCTGACGACGACGAAAGGTGAATATAGAGCACATATCGAAAATGTATTTTTTTGCCTCCTGACATTTCCATTTCAAAAACTTAAAAATGCGTTCAAATTAATTAATTTCAAACAAATGGATTAGACAAGTGAGTAAAGCGACAAAAGAAATAGCGAATGCATGTCTTGAATTATCCCGTAAGTTTCTTTCGGATCGTATATTAATCTCGTTTCAAAAACTGGGAAGAAACTTATGGGACAACCTAATACCATAAATGCTATTTTCTACATTGACATTACGGTATATTTTGCTTAAAGATCCGGAGTCCAAGTGCGATCGATGCAGTGCTTGACGCAATGGTATGAAGTCATTTAACGAAATTTTGAACGCAAAACTCGGTATCTATACTCTTAACATGGTGACTTCGGAAATTTGGAAATATGGAACATACGGTCGCGAAAATAAGAAAGCCTCCCCTATTTCTAACAGATAGATAGATAGCTCTGTGGTCAGACCGTCACAGTCACCACATACCGGGCAGGGGGTTCGCAGAAGGCGAGGCGTTATAGTGCAACCGAATAGAAGAGGGTCGGTGTTACCATTCAAATGGTAATCGGCTCCTAACATCCCAACACACCCTCCTTAAGGGGTTGGTCTGTCCACCCCCTTTCGTATATCATAGACGGTGGCAACGGTTCGCACCAGAATCAAACCAAATATTGCCAATATCATCCCTTACATGTGCATATGGGAAATTTTCCTCGTATCTCCAATTCTTATGTCCGATACACGTATGTATGTACTGCCGGCGATAAATACGTATGGTTGGTACAGCCTGGGACAATGATTCCTGACCAACTTGGGCTCACGTTAATTTCTCCTAGGGAGACTTCTAACGAATAAACCATCTTTCAATTACAAAATAAAATTTCATTAATAATTATTTAACTAGGTTAGAATTGTTTTCATTATTCTTAATTTCAAATTTCATAAAAATTGCATTTAAAATCCTGAGATCGAGTTTCGAGAAAATAAGACATCGACTTGTTATTTTAATATTGCCCCTCTACAGGCAATTAACACAAACTAGAGCTGGTCAGGAATCAGTACTCCAAGTTGTACCGACGTACATATCATAAAATTCGCATGACCACCGTAGTCGCTGGATTTCAAGCACCTGTAAACATTCAGGTGAGGCCACGGTTCATCGTGCCGTAGTTTCCCTTTCTGAAGGCAACGTGATTTTCATTGTCACCGTGATTGCTCGGTTAGCCACCGTTTAACGAGGAGATTCGCGCAGTAGGTGGCCATCGGATATTAAACCAAACCCTCGGCTAGGTAATTTATGTCGGCACGGTCGTGCATAATGCTGTTTGCGCAGAGTTATGCCAACACGTGCCTCGTCGCGTGCTAACACGCGTGCCGCGCGGGGCCCTTTATGTATTTATTCCTTGTTACGTTTCGGATCCACGGCTGCCACGCGTCTGCTCCACGTTCATACGATTTTAAATGCCGAGGGTTCTCCACTCCCCAAATCTCTTCTATTTATTTTATTTAACAAGAAAGTTCAGGATAAATTAGAACTATATGAACTGATGATAAAAATATAACAAACTCCATTCGATTAAGGAACCTCAGTGGAACCTATCACGTTCAGTTTTAGTGATTAGTAAATTGGTTTAAAATAAAGTAGAAAGATCTTAAAACTCTTATACGTTATGTTGCTCGTTTGCAATATTTTACTATATTTATCCTTATTGTACAAGAAATGTGTTCTTGTAACCCACAAAATAAATAAACATTACTTAATATAAATGAGTTCATTATACAGATATATACATATGTATATACATATACAGTATACCTCGATCTAATGCACGCTGTAATATCTCTGTTACCTATGAATTACTTGGTTGCACAGAGTATTCGTATTGAAGACGAGTCAGTTTTGCAACAGTATCCGTTCCGGTAAAATGTCAGTACGTATCGGTCCCGTTGTGATCAACACGGATGCAGTCGTTATCCGGTAAAACGGTTACCGAGGGCTATACGCGGCTCCCGTAATTCCCAAACATTCTGTTGCGCGCACTAAACGTATGTGCCACTTGCATGCTGGAATCCGTGATTCCTCGCGATTTCTCCCTGTTTATTCGAAGGTCGCACGTGCGTGTAAGTAAGTGGACTAGCCTGTAGTAGATAGTGTGGATACACCCGCGTAATCTCCGACGAACCGTAGCGAAGCACGCGCCGCGATTATGCGATTATGTCCGATTACGGGTTTACGTGTATGCCTATCAACCATTTACCCGTTATTATATCAAATGTGTACGTAAGAAAGTAACGACGACCTATCTAGAACCCGAATAGAAATTCGTCCTGTAATCAGCTAATAAACAACCATTTTTTACTGACCATTGGCTGGAAATTAATTAGTTTTCATGGTCAGTTGATAGCCAAAAAGGTTTTTTGGGTCAAAAGATGCTGACGAGATTTTCTGTGTCTACTTATAAATATAGCAGAATCGTCGATTATTCGAATCATTGTTCGTTCGTATGTAACGTTCGTACGTAATAGAGTTAGCATCGAACCGAATGAATACGTCCTATTCAGGACTCGGGAAACTGACTCGAGGTCTCTTGTGCTTCGAAGCTCAGCGTCGCGAAGCGAGCTCATAAAGTGGACACCCCGTGGAGAATCTAAAAATGATCGAACGCAGCTCTCCACGCATCCCGAATGAGCGGATGAATGAAAACTGTTAAGATAGTTCGTGAATGGATCTTCGATTCACCGGCAGTCTTGAATGGGTTTCGAGTAACGAAATTCCTCGACGGGTTTAATGCCAGACGCGGAGTTTCTCCGGGCCGGATATTGATCCTCGACTAACAAAACAGACGCACAGCTTCGAATATCTTTCCAAGTAAAATGATATTCTCGTATGGTGAGAAATCGTGTAATTATAGTTTAACTAAATTTCTGTTGGCATATCCTGAGTTGGACGCTAAGTTCACACGAATTATTAGCTGCATTCGCCGTTATTATGATGTGAAACGTTGAACGATTTCTAGGTAGTTCGAATTTTAGCTTTTTAATATAATTTTATGTTCTCGGTTTTTTTAAAGTGTCCGTTGCTTCATGGAATTTTCCAGCTGGTGTCGGAATGGCGGAGGTTACTTATATAAGGAACCCGTACCCTTTACCGGAAGTCCACAGGGAAGGAACCTGGACGCGTAGACCGGTGCTCGGGAAAAAGGTGGTGCCGCAAGATAAAAATTGGAGCAAAGATCTAAAGACTTTCGAAAGACTGTTCGCGCATCACACATTGAACAGCATAAGGAAGGATCACAGGCTGATAAGACCAAAGGTAACGAGACAGTAATTTTCTGTTTAAAATACAGTGAGCTAAGATAATTGTTTTTTAGGTGCCAGACGACGCCTTGGATTTGGCACTGACTACGGTTTATAAACATAGCAAGGATACTTTAATCCCTAAATCTTATGTACCGATACAACCGGAAACTCTGAATAGAAGAACGTGGCGTGTATTGAAAAACCGAATCGCGGTAATGTATAACATTGAATTGAACGTACAGAAATGAAAAAATAGCGTAGATGTGGGCATTACCACGGAGTAGAAATATGGTTAACCTTTAAACTTATTGTTTTAAGTTTGCAAATAAATAAAACCTTCCAGTTTTTTTAAAATAAATTTTCAAGGATTATGTATCTCTGTTGGACCAATTAATTCTTCTGTTTTCCTTTGCTGCAGCTGTACAGCATTCCTGAACTACCAGAGGAACCAGAGGATCCACTAACCGCGTTCTTGAAAAAAGCCGAGTGTTACCGCGGACCGATCCCGGAGAGGAGAGTACACCCGAGTAACATTAAATTAAATATAACCGGGCCACATTCCGTCCAGTCGAATTCCGGGTACTCGAGGAAGATCGACGGGACTTTTTACAATATTTAAACAACAGTCTGAGCACACGGAAACCTCGCGAATATTTGATAAAGGAAAGCTCCCCAAGTAAAACTAATATACCGACAATTTTATTCTGCCAACAACTATTAAATCATAAGCCGGCCATCGAAATCGTGTGCTAACAATCGATATATTTGAGAATAATTAATTAAAATCGATCGTTTCATTACCGCTAGCGATCCTACGTTTCACTATATTTATTAACAGGCTTTCCACCGGATCAATTTTAATAATGGACTTAGAAAGTTTGAACGTAATTTTTGTTTAACCCGCGATCCACTAATTGATCTTTAGATAGTAAGTGTCTAAAGTCAAAGTCTGCAGTCGAATTTTCAGTAAGTGACATTTACATAAGAGCACTTAGTATCTTTATCAGCACTTAGTATCTTTATACGATTCTTTTCTAATGCTCTTTTTCATACAGACATAATGTTTTCTTTGGCACGAAGAAGCGTGCATCGTAATAAAGTGTGAAATAAAAACGTGATACACTACGAAGGCAAATAATAAGGGATGAAATCCGTGGAGGAGGAGAATGGTAGAAGAGGTAGTCGAGAGATGCTAGGGTCTGAGAGAAAATTGCAAGAGGAGGGCGCGAGGAAGTTTTGCCGGCGGGACGCGAGGGGAGTAAGTTGGAAGAAAATCGCGAGGGGGTTGGAGGTCAAATGGGGTGAAACAGGGTATCGAAGATAGACGTTTCGTGGGGGGGAGGTAGGGCGGAAGATAGACAACGTACGGGGTGAAACATAAATGATATTTCGTGAGGAGCATATGCGTCGGGGGATGGATACGTATTCCAGGGGTTGATGGAGGGTGGGGACTGGAAGACGGGAGGAGGGTCGGCGCTGGTTTATTGCAAACAAGGATTACGGAGGATAATGGGACCGAGAGTGAGTGGCCACGAGGGTGGTTTCGCTAGTGAGAACGCACTGACTCACGCTTCGCCATTACCGGTGGAGACAGTGCTGTATTTTAAGTATCACGTTAAACCCGAAGAAATCTCTGGCCAATATGTAGCCCGTTTGCATCGTGTGTGTTTAGACGTCATATAAGAATAACCCGTATGAGCATTGGAGGTGCTCTGTAAGTATAGAAATAGTACACGTAGGAGGTGAGCTCTAGTGATCTCTGCAAACATAAACGTCTCGCGGGAGAAAGAGTGAAAGCTAATAATTCGTATTCGTTTCGTTGTCATTAGAAAAGAACAAAGGAACACTTTTTGGCGCGGTTCATCTCCTTTATGTGTATTCTCTCTATGGTCTACGTTGATGCAATAGAAAGAGAGAACACTATCGAGACGTTTTATAATCTTTGCCTACTGATACATAATATAATAAACATCGTCAATATTATAGCACAGATATAGCGTGGGTAGACAAAGACAAATACCATTTCCTGATAACTTTCTTTTTTCACTGCGTCGTCGGCTTTTTGGTCCGCTCGCGTTATTAACTGTTGCTAAAACAGCAACGGGTATCGTTGTCGACTCTTGATCTGCTCTTGATCCATTGACAGTTCAACGGCAGATCCGGCGTCAAGATTACGCGCTGCCACTATGTCAGACCAGTCAGATATGGAGCGAACAAATTTGTCGACGCAAGGAAGAGGCGATACCGATCGCCTATCATTGTCATAATTTCTCGAGGGGCGCCGACACAAAGGGTAGATCAAAGATAATAGTCTCGATTCCCAGAATGAAACGCGCGTACAATTTCGTCGACAATTATTAATATCAATATTCGCTTATCAGTGAAAGACTTCCAATCCGACCATAAGAACATCTCCTCTAAATATCATTCTACAGACTTCTACGCGGAGCGAAGAAAGAAACTTTGCATAGACATCCACGGTCGAGTTATTATACAGGCAAGACATGATCCGAATTGTAATTCCACAACCATAATTCCGTCCTTATGGATTACATCACGTCTACCAATGCTCGTTGCCTTATTCCCTTTCTTCTACCCTCTAGCCGGCTAGGGTGGGTAGGTGTCGTTACACGCGGGGGTTAGACTGTGTACGTGTTTCAGGGGTTCAGGAGAAAATGGCACTCTCTCTTATAAGGTCGGATCCGAGGACGGTGGTACGTGGCAGTAGCGAAGAGGGTGAACCGTGGGTGGTGGTAACCTAACCAGCCAATTATCTGGGTGACCGGTTTTATTTCTATTTAATTCCACGTTTCCTTCTTATTTCATTTACCTTTCCTTCACGGTCATTTTCTTCTTACTCAACCCGCACGGTTCCACGCTAATTAACGGAACGCTCGATTTTATACTGGCCAGTTGCAACTAATCATCGAAATAATAAATCAGTTCCTTCTTTCTGCTAACGAGCCTTTGAACATTCTTGCGGTTCTGTTTGATTTTAGGTATTTTTATATACAGGCTGTTTCAATAATTGTTAGCACCTAGATTATTTCCAGAAGTAGAAGATTTACGCTAACTAATATTATTTTGCACAAGAGGAGGCACTTCATAGTAATAACAATTTTTTTATGCATGGAGGCGCCAAAGAGATATGAAGGCAAACTCCGCTTCTCCGAACGGGATGGCATGGTTTTTTATTTACAATCTGGTAGAATGTTTCAAGGCGATTATAATGAACTGTTATGAGGTTCATTTAAAGTCACTCAAAGTCAACTGCAAAAGCAAGCAAACTATCTCAGAGCTTTTAGTACTTTTTGTTTCATGTATTTCCTAAATCTTCTATTTCCGAAGATAATCTAAGCGCTAACAGCTATTGGACCACCCTGTATATCTTTGAAGGAAAAAGAGGTGATTCGTATAAGGAAAGGGAAAATGCCCTATTGATTCCCAGGGATGAACTCGTTACTTCCGGTGAACTTGCTACTCGTTTTACTTGACTCGTTATATTTATCAGTGCGGCGCACACATTGTACAATATTACATGTTCTTGTCAAGCCCTTATCTTTCCTTTCACTCCCCTACACTCTGTTTCGCTTGCTTTATTCCACTGTCAACCCGAAGACAAAGATACGCGGCGAACGCGGAAACGAATAATTGCAGAAGTTTATACGCGACACACTATTTCAATGCACCATGAAGAGATTTATTATGGAATAATGAGGAGAGCACTCGCGTTCTCGTCGGTTACGTGATTTCACCCTTATTTAAATAAGAGGAACAATAACTGAAGCCAGAAACCAGGAAGCATGCCTGTGTTTGCACTGTATAGATGTACACGGTAACCGGGGCGAGGAGGGAGGGGAGGTTGTTTTGAAATAATAATTTTAAACTTATTGAACAAACATTCTCGAGTGCCGGGGACATATTGAAGCGAAATTAAAAAATAAGCTTTAGTAAGCCACCGCGCTTATTCTCTCCCTCTCACTCGTTCTCCCATTTCGAGGGGGGGGGTTGATTCTCAATTTGAAAGGAGCGAGCTCCCTGGTTTACCTCCCCAATTTTAAAGTGGAGCGTGGGAATCGAAACGCCAGAGATCGAGTGGAATAAATAAGAAGAATCAGCGATACGTGTAGTAACTTCTCGAGAAATAATTGAGGTGGCAGAGCTCTTCATGAAATCAGTAATTTTTTAATCTCGTTGCGAACCGAGAAAAGTTTCGAATACGAGATAAACATAAGATGCGGGAGGAAAAAAGAGGAGAAAAGAAAATTTCTTAAGGGGTATGCGAAAGGTCAAGCCGGTGGATTAATAACGTTTGCCCGTTAATTAGGGTGATTCTAATTATAGTAAACGCCCGTGAGAGGAAGCATATTTACTACATACACTTTATGTACCGTGCGTATATACATAGGTATAGCGAGGGAATCGTGACACAGTAAAGGCTGGGAGGATCAAAATTCAACGAGCAAAGATTACCTCCTCCCTCTTCCCGCCGATTCTACCTTCCCTTCATCCCCTATTTACCCGCTTTCTACTTCCAACATTTTTCTGTCTCCTCCCTCCTTTTCATCCGCTAACTTTCTCGACTTTTGTTTACAATTTTAACGAAACTGGAGAAAGGATATCTCGTTCCCCGCTGTTCATTTTGCATCTCGCGCTCTCCTCTCCTTTTGCGACACGCGATCTTGTTTTAATTATAAAATTGAAAAATCACGAGATCACCGTAGACGTAAACGGAATATAACAGGGGCGCAACCGTGACCCCTGTTTGGGTCCTTGGTCGCGTGGGAATTCGGACACGCGTTGCGTTATTTTATTTCGGACCCTGTTTCATCCCGGGCGTGTTAGCTTTCCTCGCACTGTCCGGCGTCTTCGCGAGCACCCGGCGACGTTCAGAAATATTCAGAAAAAATCTGACGTTAACAAAGAGCATCGATATCATCTCGCTGGGAGGATAGAAGTTAGTGACACGAAACAGCCCGTATTATCGGGCTTCATACGTGCGAATTTTCGCTGCCACTGCCACTCACTGACATAAGTGAGTGACGTTTAATGTCAACCTTATGTACAATCCCCGGGGGGTTGCTTATCTGACGATTTCGCGCTTCGCGAGCCAAAATCACTAACTATGTCATGCGGAAAATTAGTACCGAAGGGGACACACCGAACGGATAGAGATATGTGTAATCGTTATTATACTGCATCAATTCTGCCGTATTCAATTCACAGACATCTATAAACGTACAGTTTAGGACAATGATTCCCGGCTAGATCGAGTCTGCGTTGATTTCTTCTAGGCGGACGAGATTCAAAAGGAATTTATAAATAATTAATTGAATATTTAAGATCCATTAAAACTTCAATATTTTGTCATTCTTTTAAGGGATCTTAAATAATTGAATCGACAGTAGTCATACTCGCCTTTTAACGAAGCGCCATTTTATTGTTCGTTTCGTTATCGATGAAATTTCAATAATCTTTGGTCGCTAATCACTAATCTTATCTCGTAACGATCGAGCACATCGATAATAAATTATTATTCGCCATTTTGGTCAGATTAGGGCGATTACGTGATCGCGAAGCAATCCAGGGAATAATAAATATTTTATTGAATTTATTGCGCCTATGGCAATGCACGTACTGAACTTTAAACGATCACGTTCAGTAAGCAATAAACAAATACCTGTCACGTGTACGGATACAGAGGGAGAGAAGAGGACAAGTAGACACGTGTAAACGTGTTTTATTCTTGAAAAATATTTTCTTCTGTATCGCACGGATTTCAATGCCTCCAGGATACTTTTACTTTACAATCGCGTTTTTGTACGATGCGCATTTGCGTGTTAACCGACGAGGGAAAAAATAAAGATAGCGGGAACGCAAGAAACTTCTCGGTTTTATGGTTGATAACGTTTTATGGCCCGTCCATCATCCTAAACTCGAAATTGATATCATCGACATCGTTTAGACTCGAAACGCCTGAAGCATCACGTAGGATTCGAGAATTAAATGAGAACAACACGAGGTCCCGATAGGTTCGAGAGATGTGAAGAAAAAGCAGTACGTCTTTTTTTTTCCGTGAAACTACCTTGGTCAGATGTATTATGTGCACGGCGCATTGTGAGAATGCAGGGCGTGCGACTTAATTTTGATAAATTACTCTTACTTTGTACGTGCCGCGAAATGGAGGGTCTTGGAATTTAAACGTACTGTATATATCTAAAGAAGCTTCTAATATAAAGAACCGGTGGTCTGGTTCGCACGGCACATTAAAGTATGCCGATCCAACCGCAAGGATACGCGATCTCCCTTTCGCGAAGGTCGAGATCGTTCATCATTTCACTGAACGTCATTTCATTTTCCGTGACCCGAGCAAAAATTCATAAATGTTACTTAGCTTATTTATACAAGTTGATTCAAGTAGATTATTTCCCAAAGTAAAGGATTTAGGAAAAATTTTATTTAACCGAAATTACCCTATATAGGTTAAAATTTTACGGTAATAATAATTTTCCTATAGTTGGATGCGCCAAGTAGATAGGAAAATGAACTCGGTTATTTTAAAGTAATTGGAATAGTCTTTTATTTACGATCTGGTAAAATATAGAAATTCTTTGTCTAGGGTAACTATGATTAAATACATTTTTTGCTACATCTACTACTTTTAGGCATGATCCACATGCATAATGTTATTGGACCATCTTGTACAGTAACAGTGCATCGCTCCTTGCGTCGGGGAAATTAAAAGAGCTAGTTCTTGTAAAGGTGCAAAAGAAAATGGTAGGTTCGTTTTTATTCTTATTAACGAAAGGCTCACCTCGTATGCGTATGCGAGTATGTTTATAAGTATGTGAGGATAATTATTTAAGGCTGGTTAATCCGGGTACGAATATATTGTATTCCCGGCGTCACTTAAGCCGAACCAGTCATAACTTATGCTCATTAAAACCTTCAGCTTTAGATTTGAAATAAATAAGTTTCATTTAAAACTGTAATGCTTTTAGTCCCATTATCGCGTCTCGTTAATTATTACACCCGCATCGATATTAAGTAAAGGGTTCAGCTCCAGATTTTAAGGGAGTCAAGTCGCGTTTGAATCCAAAGTATTAGACTTTCGAAGCTAGTCGCAAATTGGTAAAACGAACGCGTTAAGCATTTACTTTCTGTCCTTTCGCATAATATTTTAACAGTTATTACTACAATAATTATAAAATTACGTTATGGCAGGATTACTCCCAATTGGAGCGATAAGGATTAATCTTAGGGTCTTCCATAAGTTTCTTTGCTTTGATACGCGATAAACACACGGTGCGAAATAAATTTGAGGAATTTCTCTTGCCCTACGAGTCTATCTGTATTAATTTGTCGAGTTTTACAAAAATTAATTAATTCGCTGCTGTCATGCCGCTTTTAACTCGGAATTCATATATTTTTTATACCATGAAGAAGCGAACGGCACTTGGAGCACTGCGAAGGAGCTTCGCGTTTCTCCACGGACCAGGAAGGGCATGCAGAGTACACAGGCAACAGGGAATAGGGAAAGAGATCACAGCCATCTTTTCCTTTCCTTTTTTTACTCCCACCCCTGTTCACATTATGATTGGCCATCGTTCTGAATGGTAGGGATATCACTTATGTATACATAGATACGTACACTGACCTCAATGGATTTCGAATCAACTTTGGTAAGTGTACCTAAAAAATGTGATACGTACACGTAGAGCATAGCACTAGTCACGAATAGGGATCCCTAGTCACAGGCCACACACTTTATTAGAGATTCGGTTTGTGTATTATATTCGTCTAAGTCTTCAAAAATCTCTATACGTTAGAGTCTTAGAAAAAAAGAATATTGAACATCACGACAATAGTCTGAATGTGTAATTATCATAACTTGTATAATCTATTAATTAGGGTCAAGTGCGTTCTTACGTTGCAAGAAGGCGGTATTAGACGGCTTATCTACATAGTTACACGCCTCTTGTACTCGAATTGATATAAACTAGTTTCATCGACCAATAAGAAAATGATGAACGCCTTATCAATTTTTTCCATTTGCGAAGTTTCCTCTCATCTAAGCATTTCTTACAATTCATTAATTCATTTCACTTTATATTGATTCAATCTGTACAACGCAGAGCACGATAAACATATTTTTGTCTTATGAGTATACGGTAAATGAATATATGCAAACTCGATAAATGTAAACGTGAAGCAGAGATGTATGAGATACGTGTGTATTAGTCAAAGCTACAGGGATGAAGAGTTCTTACGGTGTTCGTCTCACTCTTAAAAGATTGAAAATTGATGGGCCGTGGAAAATCAAGAGGGTCGAATAAAACACTCCGAGAGGGTACTTCGCGTTCATTTATCAAAACACGGGGAAAAAGGGAAACGGGCACGGTAATGTGTGCGAAATCGTTTATAATTTACGCTTCGATGATAAATGCCTAAGAACCGTCATTAGACATAATTTTAAATTTCATCTACGGAGATACTCATTGGATTCACGAGGAAACGTGGTACGTTCTCTGCGCTTAATGCTCCCAATGCGTCGCTGCTATTTGGACCTAACGAATCTCGGGCCCGCGAATGTTAGGTCAAAATCTAATGAGATATTTGTAGAAATGGCTTAAATAATTTCGGACCGCTTTTAGTGAGCATACCTAAAAAAATATTATATTACTTGGCTTATACTACTTGGCTTATACTACTTGGCCCTACGCGTACGTGCGGAATACCTCATACACGTGCATTGATTTTGCATCAACGTAACGATAGCAAATGGAACGTTTAGGTAAAGATAAACGTGTACGTATGCTTGAGGACATTTGATAGAAGATAAAGAGTTGCAATTACAAGCATAACTGACGTTTCCTTGGTTTCGATCTTTGTACAAATGACGAAGCGATATTCGAAGATAACGGATAATATTGGCAGAATAATTTATAACCATGTTGTTTTTCTTGTTTTCAATTAAAAGATAAACGAGATAAAAGCGTAATATCTATCTGTATATCAAGTATCTGTATCGTACCTAAATATACTTATGTTGCTTCTAGTTTTACATGATCAGTAAAGAAAGAACTCCGGTGTGCATGACGAATCAAGATGAGCTATTCTCATTTTCCTTGATGGAAAAATGCGAAACTATTTAGTTGCCAACCCGACAGATTGGGAAAATCTTCTTTATTTTGGCTTTATCCTGGAGAACCTTATCAGACGATTCAACCAGTCTTACGATGCATAGGAAGTTTCTTTTACTTTCTACGCCGCATTTAAATACTTGTCGGCTTCGAGTAAAAAGGAAGCCGAAAGGAGGGCAGGTAGACGGGAAAGAGGAATCCCTAAACGTTTATCATTTTGACACAGATAATGATAAAAATCGGCTAACCTTTACACGATATTATGTAGAAAGAAAATATGGGTAGGTATATCGATTGTTTGCACTGTGAACGAACGTTTCATCGTTTTAGTGTCACTATCAGTTATTGGTAGGCAATAAAACACGTGTCGGCGAGCCAATTGATGTTAGCCGAGGCCGAGGGAAAATATTCCTCTTGGTATCGCTGCCGACAACATATGTTTATGTACGTTACACCATTACTATTAGAATGCATTCAGATCGCATTGTTTCACACTTATCAACTACGAAATGGATTTAGCTGACAGGTCGGATCCATGAAGTATAATAACTCGTTGAATTCTATTAGAACGTGTATTTTGATGACGAACGATGGAGATCATCAAACGAATATCTTATTGCATTTCGACGAATTAAAATTGGGAGTTGAAGAATAATGGGAGACGTTATGGACATTCCTTCGATACCTCGATCCGTCCTCCCCTTAGAACTCGTGTACACGTATTTTTGCGCAAACGTATAATGCCAAGCCGTGGTAAAATCGACATCGACGCCTCTTCTATGTACCGACTTCTATGTAGAAGTCACACGCGTGTATAACGTGCACACGATGTTGGAGCATGGGCGTGGCAATCGTGTCATTTGTCATCTCCTTCACTTTTCTTCTTGGTTTCCTCAAGGTAAACCAAGTAAGTAAGTGAGTACGTATCAGAGTTATATCTACGATCCAACTACCCCGTGATACAGGTCTTAGCAAAAGTTAACGGGGTCTACGTGTACGTGATCATATGAATAACAAACATATGTACCCCACGATATGCGATCTAGTCTGTTAAAAGACATTCCTTGCCACGAGGGCCCGTTGCTCGTTCCTATCGCGTGATCGCACGCAATTAGTTTCGGATGCTAAATCTCGTAACTAAATAGACTGTTCCGTCGATGCATCGTGAGATGGCTTGCCGCCGACCTTTTGGGAGTTTCGTATGAACGCTGTTAAACACGGCTAGTGACAAACGTCAAGAAACGAGAAGGTAACAAAGTATATGTATAAACTCGGGTTTCAACTACCGAGCTAGACGAGGTCTCGCGGAAAACAGAGAAAAGACTGTAGACAATCTGAAGAAGAGTAAGTAAGTACATAACACACGGAAGACTACGGTACGTACATAGTATAAATACATATATGTATATGTATGTAAGCTGATAACATGGGCCGGGCTGGATTCTGCTCCACGCCCCGAAGGGAGCCTGTTTTCCTGTCTACTACTGTAAGTAACAGTGGGGGTGGAAACGTACCCACGTAACCGAGAGAGAAGAGCGAACGTTTGAGAGGGAACGTGCGCGTATATCGTACATAAGGTAGAAAGCCAGGCGAGGGGAAGCCTAGAGGAGGGTTGAAAACTAGAGGATCCTCCCATCTACAGAGCTCTGTGTAAGGCGAACTCACCACCCACCACTCTGATCAGTGTACATGTGTACACGTATACCTTTGTCCCGAGTGTAGGAACGGGGGACCATCCCGTATCTACGTACGGGGGATCGAGGTGGTGTGGGTATATACCGGAGCAGAGTGGGGGCCACCCGCACCCTACCGTGGAACACAGCGGGAGTAGCGGTATGTATCGTGTATCGTGCCGTTCGGTGTATGCGTGAACGTATATAGCGAGGGGAAGTTTACACCGGGCAGCTGAAAATCACGGTGTGTTGGTGTATAAAATGATGCAACGTGTCAGGATCGTATCTCAAGAGTGACGCGAGGTCTCTAAAAAATGCACTCAGACAAGAGCTACGATCTCGCCGTGTGTGTGTGCGTGTGTGTGTGTGTGTGTGTGTGTGTGTATACCTTCTAATTTAATGATCCCTGGTTTCGCGAGGCCAGAATCAAACGATACGATTTCGATGCCACTCCGACAATGGGTGGTCTTGTCCCGTGTTCCTTATCCTTCTCGGATGATTGCTACGACTGTCGTGTACATATTTCTCCCGAGTGGGAGTGCCTGCGGGATCGCGTACGGGATGGTGGGGTGCTATCGGAACGAGGGGAGCCTTACAGTACGCTCGTTGTTTCTTAGACCTCTAGCACATAATGATGGTCGCGTATGACGAATATACCTCTTACATGAGCATCGGTCGCTTGTTACAGGAATCGTCGAGACACGATCGATTTACAAGCTGGTCAGAGGTTTCTCGAGTTTCGAGAAAGACCGACAACCAAACGGGCGGGTACGTCGTTGAACATTTTTATTCCGCGATGCACGCGTCGCGTTTGGCTACTGCGATACGCGAGCCGGAGAGCTTTTACGCAGGGAGCCGAAGGCTTACCTAGCCGAAATAAAGAGGGGAGAGCCGCGCAGCTTCGGGAAGACTGGAGCACCGCGGAGGGAGACGCGAGGTTGCCGGTTCAAAGTGTGGGTGGGTGGAACACACGGAACGCGCTATGTACAGCGGATAACAGCCGGCGTACATGGGATAGAGTAGGGACCCGTTGCTCCGGAATGGTCCACCTCTCGGCGGTCCGCGTGGGGAACGAATGGGTGGTGGAGGACAGGGTGCCTATAGTGTTATCAAGCATACGAACGGCCGTGGTGGTGGGGGATCGGTGGTACCTATAGTATTATCAGTATCGTTGCCCGGAGTGGGGGTTGGGGAGAGCGATGGGTGCCACGGCGAGGGTCTCACCCAGTCACCCATCGCGGCCTCTCTCCGTACGGGCCCGAGCTTTCCGAGAGATTACCGCCGACTTACGTTAGCTTAAGCCCTTGCCCGGCCTACGGCTAATCCTTCCCGCCGGCTTCCGGTTCGCGCGAATTCGCAGCGCAGACTTCCGGTTAAGAATCCTTGACCTTAACCCTTCGCGGCGGGGGCGAAAAATACGTCTTTCAAGGAGTTTTGCGGTTTAAGTGCACGCGGGATGATCGGGAAAGCGAACGCGCGCGGGCAGATCTGCATAAACGGAGGATAAAACGAACCACCGGTGATCACCGAAGAGCCGCGGTGACGATCGGCCGCCGAGTCAAGTGAGTTTCAAACGAATTACGGTCCTGCGAGACGCTGTGTCGAAGAGATTCGAACGACTATGGTGAGAGATCGTAGTGGGACCATCGACTGTATCCGGTGTACAAGTACGGTGAAGGTAACAGAGATTATTCAAACAGAGATTTAGAGTGACCCGTCTGAGATCGAGTAACAGTGGTGTTATAGTTACATATGACAGTGCTTGGGTGCATATTTTCTTTCGAGAGAAGTGAAGTTCTTTTCGGTGCAAGATACAAGGTCTTTCTTACAGGTGTAAAGAAGGAAAGACTGTCCTAGTGTATACATCCGTTGTGTTCTATTGTGGTTCGTTTAAACGACGTTGGACCTTATCGAATTGCAAACTGTTTCACTGATCTTTGCTTCTGAATAGGAGAGAGGAATCGTTCGATAAACAAGCAAACAGAATAGCGTGACATAATGCGTTACGAATGCCCTGACACGATCGATCAAGCGAAAAGAGTGAAATATCATTGCGATGAAAGTAAATCGGATTGGTCGCGTTGAATCTTCATTTCTGTACGGAGCATCGTAATTTCGATGCAGTCGCGGTTATCCGACGGCCGTCGCTACTGAGATTGCGAGCGTAGGGTAAGCCGAGACTAGTATACAAAAGCGTATGAAATGATTTTAAAGAGCTCGAACGTGGCGTCTGAAAACATTCTTTGAATATCACCTTCATAATTCTCTGCGATGCTGGTCAAACTGTTGTTTCGCATGTCGTTGAACGGTACGCGTTGACCGAACGTCGAAACACACGAGGGAACTCGTAGGATTATTTGAGAATTCGGTTTCGAGACAAATCGCAAGCCTGTTGAACTCGATATCCGAACACTGTGGCCGTTGGAATCGGAGAACCATGCCATCCGTGTTCCTGCAAACGATGGACCGCGCGAACAACGGCGACGGCACTGGAAACAGCTTGGAACTCGCCACGGGCGCCAGCGAGCTCTGCCTGCAAGACCTGATGCCCGGGAACAATGGGACCAGTGGTTTGATCCACCACAACGCCATGGGCATTCACGGGGAGCATCATTTGCACAGCGGTATCCATCATTTGCATCCTTCGAGCGGGCATCTCGGTTTGAACAGCGGCAGTAGCGGCGGGCATCACGCGACCGGTGGGCATCACGAAACCGGGGTCGGGGTCGGAGTCACCGGGAGCATACAAATGCACGAGCCGTTGGAGAAGCTTAAACGTGGTGAGTCGGTTAAGATTCGGAGTTACACCGAATTCGAACCCCTTAGCTCCATCCGCCGACGGCAGGCTTCTTACCAGCGAGACAGTGAAGTAGAGTTTAGGCTCCACGATACGTATAATAAAGTCGATAGTCATCACGGAAATGGGCGGTTGCATTTTGACAAGGCGGTACAATTTCGACGTCATTGATACCGATGAAATTCAGAAACCAGACGTACTTCTTTAATCGTAATTATTTAACGTTTATCGCGATGTCGGCGAGGAACGTTTCTGAGTGATAAGGAAAGAAATATTGCCTGTTGATTTTTCGTCAAGAGCACCAGGCGTCTAATAAAGATAAAATTACTACGTTTAGGCGAATAACTCCGCTGATAAGGCGCCATTATTCGTGTCGTTCGCAACATTATCTTGATAAGTATCTACAAAACGTTACTTTTCAATTTTTACAATCCATTTGACTATCAATCATAAAACAAATTGTGTTGACTTTTTATCATCGTTGTAGCAAACTTCTTGTGCACACATATCGCCTGGTACGTACATCTTCTATTTAAGAGGACACACAGTTTCAAGCCTAACTACTTCTCTTTATCAGGAAACAATTTTTAACCCATTTACCTTCTTATGAAAACACGGTCCTCGAGGCTATGCACGAAATTTCTATAAAACCATTATTTCCATCAAATCAGACGTTCCGTTCGAATACATTGCTACGAATGTTTGACAACGGGGATCGAAGATTAAATCAGGAACGAAAGTGAACTCTACATGTATAATCGAGATGCTATAAACGAGATCTAGTTGGAATAAGATCGGCATTAGCCTGGATAAGTCAGACTTATCCCGGATAAGCACCCAACGCTCTAACACCTCGACTTAAACCCGGCTAACCCGTTCGAGTTAATTAATCACAAAAAACAGGTGTGCACAGCTTGTATGTATACGTATGGCCACCTCGAAGTTTTCTTTTTATTTCCTCAAAGTGCATTTACGATAGCGACGATGCGGATTTATAGAAATTTCGGTCAGTGCATCGGGATCAATTATTTCCCGGTATCAATGATTTATCTAGAATCCGTTTCCGAAAAGATTCCGGGAATGTTTGGTAAACAAGGTGGCATACGGTGGATATAATAAGAGAACTGCCCCCCTGCGGTGACTAACTACCCTTTTATTATGGGACAACGCCGGTATCGGAAGTGTGACAATGTCTATCCCTTCGGTAGAACGTGGCAGATGCGCGAAAGTCAATCCACCCTTTGGCCCTTCTTAGGCTAGGGCCAGGCTAAATAACTAATGGTGTTGACAAATTGCTCGGTTGCCCGCCGGATAACTATCCCCAGAGACGCGGCGTTAGGGAACGGAGACGGGAAACCCTATAGATAAAACCCTTTCGGACAGCTAACTCATTCACATTTAGACAGTTCCTATTCTTCGTTAAGTATCTCCGAGTGTTTACGGTGACCATATTTTTATTTTTAAGGTAATAAAAGGCAAGACATAACGAAGAACTGTTTCCCGCGAAGAGCATGCGGATCACGAAGACTGCAAGTCTTATAATAATTCCGTCCGAAATGCGTTCAAAGCTTATGTAATACGTTGATT
>SHCU01000503.1:34331-50339 GCA_004307685.1 Ceratina australensis | reverse complement strand
TTTCCCGCGAAGAGCATGCGGATCACGAAGACTGCAAGTCTTATAATAATTCCGTTCGAAATGCGTTCAAAGCTTATGTAATACGTTGATTTTTTTTTTCATTGAATAGAAAGAAAATGGGACGAAGTTAATTCGTTCCACGATCCACCCTATTAAAAATTTGGTTTTTCTCTCTTACTTCCTCAATTTTCTCGATTTCTTCGATCTTCCCAAATCCTCTCGATCCTCTCGATCACCGAGGTGATCCTCTAATCCCCGGGGATCAACATACAAACGATCTGATTTTCCTCCTACTATCCCAGAATATCGAGATACCAAAATTTAGAAAACAACTAAAATATATTCTCGTTATAATTATGGATGCGTTAAATTAAGTTACGTTTATTCCAATGCCAGCTATTTTTTCATATTTCATTTGGAATTGACGTATAACTTATTCTCGATAAGATACTCGATCCTTTTTTCCTTCTTAGTAAGGATTCTCTAAAAGGATTTCTTCTAAAGGAAGTTCGAACTCGTGTTAAACTACTCTAGAAAGATATATTACAGTAGCCACTGGTTGTATCGTATTTCAATATCTAGTTTTGGGTTTCCGGTTTTGCTCCTTCGGCCTGATTTCAAGACGAAACACCTGCCATCGGTATGCAAGTAATACTATTTCATTGCCCTCAACGATTTAAAAAAGGCATTCATATCTATTTATCTCGTTTAATAATAGTTAACTTCTTATCTACATCTTTATAAAGATTACCGGAGCACTTCGGTGTCCTCGGAACTTCTATAAAAAGATACCACGTTTCCCGATCTCAATTGATAATTAATTTTTCTATAAATCATTTGACGATTACGTTTTATTTTTGTTTATTTTCTCGTAAGATTAAGAAGAAGAGTATTCTGAGAAATTGAATGCAGCAAGGAATACTAAATATATTGATTTTATTTCGGAATCTGTCACGGTTGTATTTTTATACTTACACTAAATAAGATATGTGTCTCCCTATGGTGGATACCGGTAGTTGTAGTAGTTAGTCGTCTCCGGGTAACAAACGACTTCCTAAGGAAGCCAAGGATTAGCCACCAGAAGAAGAAGAGATTAGGCGTTAGGCCCGTTTAAAACCTAACAGCTTAGGTCTCACAGGTGTTCACGCCACTTTCCCTCCCTCTCTTCCCTTTCCTTTCTTATACGATTCTGTCTCCCTTTAACTTCCCCTCTATGCTCAAACCTTATCCCCGCGCTGCGTTATTGCCTGCCTTTCGTGCAATTATCGAACAACTATTTTTTTTTCTTCTTTGCATAAATCACATTGCCTACATGCTTTCACCCTGTTTCGTCCTACGATTTCTCTACATTCGAAGGGTGGCCTTTTAAAAATATACAATCGCGTTTCCTTGTAATCACCCTCGTGGTTTGTCTCGTTTTTCGTTTGACTAATGACACCACACATCTCGCTAGATGCATCTACGTGTCCAACGCGTACGTGACACAGTTTGGTTTTCCGAAGGAAATGGAACGAAGGAGACGGAAATACGTGCGGTTAGTTCTTCTCGCTGTCCTGAGGGAGACCGTGTGAACAGTTCGCGAAACACGTACTCACAGACACAGAGACCTATATCTATCCTCTATACGAACATTTATTACGAGAATGATAGTAAAAAATTCAGATTCCCGATTTGCGTCGCGTCACAACGATTAATTTCTCGGTGTGTACTAGTCATTCCTATAATTGCATGAATTTCGTGTTCGATTGATAAAACATTGTATGGTATACGGAAGCTGAATGGTATAAGAATTCGAGTGACTAATTCCGCGAGATTTTCATGGGAGTTCGCAGCTGCTTCGTTACTTGTGGAAGCGATAAGTTTCCACCCTATGTATATGAGTAACCCTCTTCATACTTGACTTACGTTATGACGTGTACGATATAATACATAAGTATAATAATGCTCTATGCTCCACTAACCACCCACAGTGTGTAATTTTATTTATGCTGTTCACTCTATTATACCTACTACGTTCGCACTATCCCTGAAAATTGTGCACATGTGCTTTTCGAAACGAGACACGATGTCTAAAATTCTCACACGTTCTACTTATCATCTGAGTTAACAGAACGTGTCAAACAATTTTACAATGTAGAGCTATTGAATGCGCTTCAAATATTGAATTCAGCTTTTTATCATTTTGATAAAGATCTTGTGGCTCGTACAACCTTAATGAAATGTCTATCGCCTTACAATCGAAGAACAATTGACTCTGTTATATATATTTTCTACTCGACTTATCCTACAGATACATGTGAACGTTCTAATTCTCCTTTTTTTCGAATGGTATGTATGTAGCCGCGCTGAGGTAAATCCTTCAGGATTAACGATTCCATTAATACATGCATGCATCGAGGCCTGGACGGCGTGTAAAAACTCGAGAGACGAAACAGTTCTCTCTGTCTCTGAAATATTCCTCGTCGACGTGCACTCGATGCTCGGTGTCTTCTTCTTCTTATTCTCCCCCCATAAAATAAGCCTACGCGCCACCGGGAAAACTAATAAATTTCGAAGTTATCCCAGTTACTTAGACTTGCATGCTCGGCTCCCCTTATTCAGTTTTTACTTCCGAATATTTTTATTTACTTCTTCCCTGATCTTATTACAGTGGTACCTCTGCATACGCCCTTAATCCGTTCCTGTTTCGACTTATACCGTATAGGATGTGCAACAGCATTTCGATATGATTTCCCATACCTTTTATCTAAGTGATTAAATCATATTCATAAAAACAAAAAAATTGTAGTGTCTATGACCCATCGAGCGAATACAAGTATCTCAATATACGAATTATAATTAACGAGTAGAACCATCCGAGGTTTATTTTCGTCAGAAAAATATGGTCCCTGTAAGCAAGTCTCGATAATTCTGATGCGTGGAATGGGACTTATGTTGGCTGTCTCTCAAACGTTATTTGCCAACGGTTCTCCACCGATAAGAATCCCTTTTCGGTTTCCCTCAGGACACGGCTTTACCAAACAAACCTTATACGTTATATAGATTAGGTCCAAGGCCTTGTTCGTTATTGTACTTCTTCCACTAATAACACAACCGATATCTTTACACGTGTTTCAACGATTACAAGTTAGCGCACTCGTAACACAATTTATTCTCAGTTCAATTCTCAAAAAAAACGGTAATCTATACGTTCAAACAATTATGGTTTCGACTTTGAAGATTAACGAAAACAATTATATATAGCAAAAAATATTTCGACCACATGCTTAAACTATTGATGTACTAAACTATGAAAATATGTACTTTAATATTATTATTACTCTATTATTATTATTATATATTATTATTATTATTGTTGTATATTATTATTGAGGGTTCTTATGCCTACCAAGCCGGTTCGAATGTTTGGAGAAAATTAAAGAACGAGATCTAGACACCGTTTCCTTGCTCGGTGCGTAAAATTCCGCATTCCGCCGATGAATGACACGATAGCTTCGCGCGTTTCTTACTAAACGCGTGGTAATAAATCAGGACGAGTTACAAGCCGACTAATTGCGAAGCACACCCTCTACGCTTTTTTCTTATTATCTTGCCACCCCCGTGGGCCGAACCAAATATAAACCGAGCCGAGGGCCTAAACGAACCGTGGCTAAACGATAGGACGATTAACTACATTCTCGGTTCGCTGACTGCCAACTATATGCTACAGCCTATAACCGTTGACATATCACAGTTGGCGGAGCGTTATTCTCGACTCCCTTAACTGTCTTCACTAATCCTCCTCCTCCTCCCTTTCTTCGTTTTTTTTTTCTTGTTTTGCGTTTCTCGTCTCTCGCGAGCACGGACAAGGATAAATGATAATATATCTGAGACAAGTACACTATACTTACGTAGATAGTATTAGAATATTACTACGTATTGTGTGGTACGTAGAAAATTGCCGAACGTTATCGGATTGTATTTTTTCGAAGTATGAAAGTGATGCAAGTCCATTTCTTTGCTCGATATAATTAGCACATCTGACGCTACGTAATTTTTAGTGTGGACCATTTTTAAATTCAATAAATTGAACATGTTAAATATTAACTAGTTATAAATAAAACGTTTACGCTTAATAACCAAACGAATTATACGATATTTTGTTTTATTTTAAATCGATTTTCACCACTTTCAAAATAAATGGCTAAATTGATTGCAAGGCATATTTGTTTAGTGCACGATGAATATATCTTGCTTGGGTAAAAAGTTCTTTAATATGAGCTAAATGTTTTTAGAACAGACGTCGTGAAATTGATGGCTACATGAAATTCAGGGATGTCGATAATTTCAGTTTTCAGTAGATGCCCTTGGCCCTTATGACGTTAGCTGTGATCCTATGTAATATACCCAGTATATTGAAGATTAGATTATTAGAGATTTAACTGGTCAGAGAGAATGCTTCGGCATAAAAAGAGATCCATAGATGAGACTACCCTGATGATGTTATCAATTAGTTGAGATTTAAACGAGGTTGCAAGAGGGTTGTTGTTGGTGTATTTCCAGTATGGGCGGAGGGCGACTTCCGCGAGGACGTCACCGGCGGTTTGGCCCGCTGCGACCTCACCGGCCAGCCCGTGACCCCGAGCACCCCTACGACCACCCCCGTCGGCACCCCTTCCGGCGGTGGCGGCGGCGCCGGGTTCCCGGTGGCCAGACCCCGGACCAACACCGCTCCCAGATCCAATTTAAGAAAAGGTACGCTATCTTGTGCCTCAATTCGACCCACGACCCTCGTATATCCAAATCTCGAATCCAATTAAAAATACATCAAAAACGCCTGTGCGAATCTTGAATACAGATACTTAAAATCGAAGTATAGCCTCGATAGTATTTTTTTTTTATACTGGTATTTGAAACGTATTCTCAATGATTTTGAACTTGGAAAGTTTATTACAAATATTTCTCGNACGCCTGTGCGAATCTTGAATACAGATACTTAAAATCGAAGTATAGCCTCGATAGTATTTTTTTTTGATACTGATATTTGAAACGTATTCTCAATGATTTTGAACTTGGAAAGTTTATTACAAATATTTCTCGGATCTATCACGGTGCAGGTGTGGCTAAACGCTTGGAAATGTTCACGTGAAATTTTGCAATTTGCACTGAAATATTTCCAAGCATGCACATCGGTATAAATTGACGCCATTATACAATGTAAGCTAAAACATTGACTCTTATTAGTATTCAGATGCCTTTTAAAGTAGAATATATTTTTTAATATCGAACCAAAGAGCATAATTTTTGGATATAGCCCCCGTGACCGTCCGTGGGAACAACGAGTTTCAGGAATTTTTAGAGACTGACATTTTTGCCACTGCTCAATGGATATTTAAAAAAGTACTGAAGCTACGCTTGAAAATGGCAATTCCTTTGGTTCGACAAAACAGCATCATCCCTTTAAACGGTACTTCGTCAAATGTCAAAGTGTCTAACTGATTCCCGACTCGATACGACGGCTAAGAAAGATGTAGAAGTTCCCCTATCGGAAAATTTTTTGATGGACGCGCACGTTTCGTGTCCGACAAGCAGTTGAAATTGTTGTAACAGATTGGGCAAAGCGGGCCGATAGACGGCTGATAAGTAGCGATATCGTCGTGTTACAAGATGTTTTTCGGTGAAAACTTAAATAAACGGGCAAGTTTATGGGCACACATGTACGCGTCGCTCTGTAAATAGTTTAGGGTCCTCTCGAGTCGAGAGATACACATAGTTAGCGGCGAGATCAGAGGTGAACGATAGCGGTACACCTTTGAGAAGGGAAAATGTGTGAACAGTGGGTAATCGATCATCGAGCCGTCGATATTTTTTGAGGGAAATAAGAAGAATTAGGGGTGAGACGCGCTCCCTCACCTGTCATTCACGCTATCGGCCGCGGTGTTAGATCGAACAGAGTCACGGACTCGATTCAGACGCCGGTTAATAGGAACCGCCGTTTATTCGCGAGAGACAATATAACTAGAGATGAAAATACAATAGAATTTTTCTTCGCTCATATTTAAAAGATTAATTCCGACTATTTTTCATCGTACGACGTACGATCTGAGAAATGATAAGAACCCGTTGAGTAGCGATACTGGTTAGAAATTCAGGCACGTTTACAATTTTCTGATGGTACAACGATCGTAAAACGTGACGAGGTGTCTTTGTTAATTGCAGACGTGGGCTCTCCCGACGTTAAGCACGAGATGAACGTGGTGACTTCCGACGGTTCCCTGTCGGCAGTGAACGCTGCCAACGAGGACAAAGACGGGGAGAAGAAGAAAAGGCCACGAAGGCAGAGGACTCACTTCACGACGCACCAGCTACACTACTTAGAAGCCTCCTTTACCAAGAACAGGTATCCCGATATGACCCTCAGGGAGGAGATTGGCGTTTGCATCAAACTACCCGAGCCCAGAGTGAGGGTAAGTAACAGACGCGTTACGTTAATCCTTCGCACTCGTACGAGCGTAGAAATGTAAATTATACTTTAATAAGTTGCAATTTTGAATATGACGTTAAAAAATAAATTAACCCTGTATGGGCTCGTATAACTTTCAGGTGACATTTTAATTTATCGATGTCATAAGTTTTCATACATAAGTGCAAACATTATAAACCGTTGCTACCTGAAATTCACATAGTGAATATATTACAATAAAATAATAACAGACAAATTATTACAATAAAACCAGAAAATTTTTTATCATTGTTGATTTTTCGTTCCCCCAATTTTTGGGGATTTAAAAAAAAATCGATCCATAGAGGGTTAAAGAACCGAAGACGTCTTCACGTGTTTCCATTATTCCGAGAGGGGGGCAGGGGCGGGAGGGTTTCGATATTGACGTAGATGTGGTTTTATTCGTATTAGCCACGTTTAACCCTTTCGCTTCGGCATTCTGGTCCGTCGAAGTACTGCCACTGTACGGACAGGTATCCATAGGTCGTGTCGTGGACGCCGCTTATAAGCGGCGCTCGAAGCAAAAGGGTTAAAAGTTTTAGCTGTACAGATTCGGACAATTATTCTGAACCCGCTACTGCTTATGTGTGAGTTCCCTAGCGGAACAATATTCAAAAATAATAATAAATCTATCATTTTTTTGGCCTCATTTTTTCAGTGTTCGGTCTGGCATTAATGCTGTAAGCTTCTGACATAATTTTGGCGTCTCGGAATAAGAACAGTTTTAATTACTTTTGAATATTGTTCCGCTAGGGAACTCACACATAAGCAGTAGTGGGTTCAGAAGAATCTGTACGTAATGGAAAGTTGTAAATACGATACGACAAAAAATTGTTGAACAACGAATTAGAAACAAATCGAAAATGTACGGATCTTCTCGGAGGCCGTACATATTGTATGCGTACACGCATCAGGAATCGCGGGGATACGTTAAAATTCACAACGGTAGTATAGCACAGTGCATAAAGAGAAGGAGAGAGAAAGAAAGAGAGAGAGAGAGAGAGAGAGAGAGAGAGAGGGAGAGGAAGAGAGAGAGAGAGAGAGAGAGATTCGGTGTGATGGCGTGTGTAATGGCGGAGCCAGACAACCGCCGCGGTCGCATAAATCCAGGGAGCTTACCATCGCTAAGCCCTGCCTCTTTCGACCCGCAACCCTCCACGCGAGCTGCGCCACCCGATTTCACCCCTATGTAGTACGTAGCTGTCCGCCCCTATCGAACCGCAAACCGGATATACGGCGCAAGGAGGATGAAGATACGCGTATGTATAAACAACGGGTGCACGGGAATCATTCGAAAAGTACAGCTTAATGCATAAATAGCAGCTGGACTCGGAAAGTTTGTTGCAAATATTTCTCCGCGGATCTATCGCGGAGCAACTGTGACTAAACGCTTGGATACGTTCACGCGGAATTCCTGAACCCTCTTACCGTTGCAACTACGACGTATGTATTTTCAAGTGTGTACATCGATATGAACTGACACTGTTCTAACGTAGGTCTAGTGATTCTTATTAATATTTTGACGCATCGGGAAATGGAATAAATTTGTAAATATAAAACCGAAGAACAGAGTAATAAAGAGTGGCAGTTAATGAAAATTCGCAAAAATTTAACAAATCACTTTTACTCAGTACATAGGTGAACTAAATCTTCAGGGATCCGACAAAAAATTATGTATTTCACTTCGGTATTAAAAAAAAAATTCTACTTTCAGGTCTATCCGAACATTAACGAGTTAATTTTTATCCGAGACTATTCAAGCTAAGAGAACTTCATTTGTTCCTCATCATAAAACGCATTTTGAAAAGAAATCGCTTGACTGAATCATGTTCAATGCACTCGATGTGCAAATGCGTGGAACATGTTCGATTCGTGAATGAATATAATATAAAATAAATAGATTTATGTACCGGGACAATAAGAAAGATATGAAAGTCAATAACTGAACCGGTGATCATTGATTTCATCGAGGAGTAATAGAAATCTCGTTGTATATAGATCTGATTGTTTAAATTCAGTTAAAAAAATTAATAAGATGCATTTCCAATAGTCACATAATGAACTTTAAATTTGTACGTAAAATTCTAACTTCCGGCTGGTTAAATTTACGTAGTTTACCCAATTCGTGCTTCCCGTTGCTGTCCCGGATTAATTCCGGATTAATTACGCGTAATTACGCATAATTAAACGTATTTAATCCTAGCAGATAAACGTTTATCCGTTTTGTCCGCGGATCTCCGCGAATCTCGCGAGATAAACAGTTGGAATCCATTTGATTTCACAGGAACGCAGATAAGGCTGATAAATATTTCGATCGTTCCGAAGATTTTGCAAATATTTTTAGGAAAATTCCGGCAGGTTTCAATGATCACGCTCCTTACACAAGACGGTAGCTTGAAGCTACAGCTTTTAATAACGCAATTAAATGAAATATATTTTGTGCAGACATCGCTAACAATTATTATCGAAATCGATATACATGTAGTTACTGACTTTATTAAAAAATATGATGAATCGCGTGAATGATTTTCATTGGTGCCATACTACGGAAAATTCAATTTTACAATTGCAATACAAATAGACCTCATATATGAGTTATGAAATTTCTTTGTGAAAGATAAAAAAAAGTTTACAGTAGGTATTGGACTATCTGGCGTGATATTTACGATTATTCTCCGGAACTCCTAACCGGTAGGGCAGTTATTAATTAGCAAACAGCTGATAATCTTTAATTCGCTGAAATGGGCCACAAATATTTCCCGCGAGCATTCTCTACGAATAAATCTCTCGAAATCCTCGATACTCGTTCGCTACCGATACTTCCACCGACGATACGTTAAATATCGATTCCACAATTCACGATTCGAGCCGGAAAGGGTTAATATTCACGGGGTGGTAATCCAACGGGTATTAACTTCCCATACGAAGGATTTACGGCATCGGAATCTCCCGATAGGAACGTCATATCTGCACGCGGAACGAACACGTTCTGTTCGAAATATTAGAAATCGATACTCTGATCTATCTATGCACAATTAAACTTTTTCGAATGAAATTTTTTATGAAATATTTTATCCTGTTCCTCGGCCTAATAGCTGGGATTAACATTAGGGGCAACATCTCGAATTATGTTAGTCAATCATCGACCTAAGGTTTCATTCATACTACCACGCGGCTCGTATGATAAATTATAGAGTCATTCTTTGACATCTTATGCGACCCTGAAAATTATGCACCTTTTATTTCGAACATCTTTTTCTACTGAACAATATACGTCGCTTTGCGAGAAACTGCGATGCACAGTGTCTTAAATGAATTGATTATTTTATTTGTACGGTTCAAAATTCACTCCGTGAGAAAATCAATGAAAATAATGCTATTTCTGATAACATTTCTTATTGAACGTACATTGAACGAAATCCACGAGCGAGCACAGCGAGGCCATAGAGATTGTATAACAAGTATATAGTGTAGAATGGCTAGAGTGAACGGAATCGGAACTGGCAATATGGCAAAGGTAGTAATTGATATATAGCGATAGGAGATTGGGGATTTTGGTTGGGTGACAGCCGCTAAACCAGCCGAGTACGAATGATAGAACGATAGTAATCCCCGCTACCGTAGTGGCTGTCATATAGCTAGGTTCGTGTATCATAACGTATTGGTATCACAGCTACAGATAGTAAAATCATAGCTGCGACTATTGGTATTCGTTGGTGTTTCTATGTGCAGCCATTCCGTGACAAAACCCGAAAATTTACCAGACGAAGAACCACGGACACAAGATTTACTTTTATCCGATTAGACGTAGCTAACTGTTAGAATTTCATTTCATTGTAAATAGTCCTAGCTGATGAGTCTAAAGCAATTCTGTAGCGGATATCTTGTCTATGGTACCGCGTATTTGGTTCCTGATTCATCTAACAATGTATCTAAATAGATACTGCAAATGCATAGTCGTCAAAGTGGAGGCAATACATTAAACTAAAAACAAAGACTGTCGTCGATAGTATCGAACCTGTTTAACGGTAAAAGAGAATGAATTCGATCGGAATACTCTGATTGTAATTGGTATTGTGTACGTATAAACGTACACGTAGGTATAATAACAGCAAAGGAAACGCGGGGAGAGATAAAAAGCGTTAGAGAATTAACAAGCATTAAAAATCACGAGTTCGCACACATTTATACAAGTTGAGCCCCTCATAATCTCGGCTTAATCTTTCGCAAAGTTGTTAATACCCCCAGCGGGGCTTACCACTGTTAATTTAATATCCATACAACGTTAGCTCTTCGCCAACACATTGAATATATATCCGAATATCCGAATATCCCCGGGAATATCCACCGCGGACGATAAAAAAAATCTATAAAAGCGAATGTGAAAGAGGGAGAAAGAGAGAACGACGGAGAGGTACCTATATGCACGTATTATACTTTATAGAAAGCGAATCGAACAGCAAAGAAAGAGGGAACGAGAGAAACTCGTTGGTTCGTTTCCAGTTTCACTTGACGATTTCGTAGAAGAGACTGATTTAAGAAACAAGAGATTATATGATGCATCTATGAACGTTTCCATCATTTTCAACATTAAATCGAAATTGTGATTCGAACTTTCATTTCTCTCCANATATGATGCATCTATGAACGTTTCCATCATTTTCAACATTAAATCGAAATTGTGATTCGAACTTCGTGTTTCATTTCTCTCCAATTCCAATTGCAATAACTTCAGGTTTTCTGATATTAATAAATACGATACGATAAATCTAATAGACTTATATCAATGAGCATCAAAGAACAACTACTAATGTACATCTGCTAGCAGGCATGTAACCACGCGAATCGTTAGATTTGCATTATAGAACTTTCCCTGTAGACTTGATGCCCATTAATTTCTTGAATGAGAGTAACATCGGTGAATGAAAGGGTGAGGAATGAAGTTTACAGCGTGTCTCGAAAAAGGAACGAAGCAGTGGCTCCATTCAGTAGTTATACTAAAGAAAAGCCTTACGGCCGCGTGGAAATCCTTGGGAAGCCTCCCGGATATCCCGGAGCTTCCCACGATATCCTTGGGAAAGCCTCAGTGCTTTCCGGCTTTCCGGGTTCTTTGGAGAATTTGTATTTAATGAAGTGTCATCTACCGAACGTATTTTTGACCTAACTATGTAACATAAGCGTTGATCACACGCTTCGTTCAAACGGATCCCATCGTTAAGCGCGTCAGTGCCAATGTTGGGATTTGCGTGGAGCTCACAATACGTTTCATGGAATCATCTTAATTTGCCTGCCTCGTGTCACGCGTCTTTTCTGTCCTGCTCTTCCGTACACGATTTAAGTTTGATATCTCGTAAATATATGCAATACAAAAATTTGCATGTAGCTTGTACTCCGGTTATATTCAATTTTACCGCGCGCATTACATATTTTTTTTGTGACACTATCTTACCTCTCCCGTTCCGTATCGCACCTCTTTTTTTTCCGTTTCTTCTCGTCTGTACGTGGTTTAAATTTGAGAACGAAGAGGGTTTTGGTGGATACCATAACATAACAAACATAATGATGGCGTCCGTTAGAAGAGGGTCTGCGAGGGCGAAGGCGGAGCATACGAGAGGGGATCAATATTATCTTCCTCCTCCACTTCCTCACTCTCCCACTCTTCCGCCTGTGATAGAGGCCCTCCATCTCTCTCTCTCTCTCTGCTCGCTTCTCTTTCACTCTTCCTGTACCCCCTCTCGCTCGAGTTCACCCTCTTCACCTGTTTATACTCCGCCGCTCCGCCACCCTCGCCATCTCTTTCTTCTTCTTACTCCACCCTCACGCTTCAGCAATCTCTTCACAACTTTATGCATTACACGCATACGCCCTTGTATCTGTATTTGCTCCTCTGCTCTTTCCTATTTCCTGTGTACGCAAGTATTGTCCCTCTTCCTATCCGTTCGCCCTTCCATCACTCACTTCCCAACACTTCAACCTTATGCCTGCATGTGACACCGTACTATTATTTATTGATAGTTAGAATTGCAGGAGATCTGCCGTTACGTTAAGCACGGCCTTAAAATTACGTGTAACCCTTATATCGAGGCCTCGCGAAACATTTCTAATCATACCTAAAGGACAATAGAGAGTCTAAGCAAATGTGTTTTCCATTCGATCCCAGACGCAATAAAACCTCATCAAATCACGACCCCAACCCCTAACTCCGAAGACAGTTTGGGGGCTGAGCGTTCGGCTCAATCTACAAAAGCTTAAGGCTTATATAAACGTAATGAGGCCGTGACCAATCGAGGTTGCTCCCTCATCAATCAACCTCCTACCCTGAACGGGTCAGTTTCGTCACCCCAAGTTAGTTCCCAATACCCATCGTCGGTATCCACCCTCTACAAAACCGATTTTTGATCGTAAATAATGAAATTATCATTTTCGCATTATATGATCGCTTTATCACGATGAAATCGGCGTATTTCTCATATTTGCAGACGTTTAACTCTCATCTTATATTATTTTTGTAACATCCGCTCTGTTTATTGTCATTCTCTAATCGATCAAAGTATTTGTGTATCCATAAATCCAAGTTGCAATAAAAAATGATACTCTTTCCAAATTGTGATCGATGCAAATTGAAACAGTGAAAACTGGTTTGAAAGAATAGGGACGTTTAATCGGCATATCTTAACTGCAATAATCCTTAACAGGTCCGTCACCCCTAAACTCATTTCACCCCCTAACTCACTTAGATCGCCTTTCCTCCGTCACGTATGGTTCCATTCAGACACCCCAAAGGAAGCCGACAGCCACGTAGATATTACACGGGGGTGATTTGGTGAGTTAAATGGCACTAAGCAAATCGGATTAGAGGGGATGAAATTTCTCCGCGCGTGATACAAGTTTAGATACATTTATATTTATTGTCGGCTCACTCTTTCTTATCTTGTATCATTTTTATTCTCTGAATCCATACATTTTGTAAGCCAATAGGATTGATGGATGGTAGAAAAGTTCTTGGAAAGATTCAGTTTCGAGTGACTCCAGAATTTATAAACATATAATTTATCAAAATTCTACTTTGCATTGTAATGACATGAAAGTTGTAGAAGGCGAGTGTGAAACGTAATAATAGAAGATTTCGTAAGGTATTTTCCTCTTTGCTTCCATTGTTTAAGAATAGTTGAAGAGATACGTAACGAATGTATTTGGAATTTTGTAAGAAAGTTTCGTTCGCGACACATCATTGGATTTGGCGAAGAGCAGCCTCCGGACAAACCCCGTAAGCCAATGGGGTTTCAAGAGGATCGTAAGGGGGTGGAAAGCGGGTGAAGTTGATGGGAAGACGCCTGGGTGACTCGAGAATCAATAAACTCTGGGGAAGATGCGCGAGAGTCGTTTCCGTTTCCCTTTTCGTGAAGAATGGCCGCGCCCATAAACCAGAAACAGTTTTAAACCAACGGTACATAACATCGAACGTTCACCTAATTCTTCGCGGATGCGAGATTGAAATAGAGAACGCGCGTACGTTCGATGTCTTAAGACACATCTGGTAATTATATCGAATCATAAATCAAATTAAGTAATCACTTTGAAAAGTATTAAATAAACAGGTGAACGTGCAAGCTGCTCGTTGATTTTTCGATCGTCGAATAGAATTTCGAAAAATTCGAATTGCCGTGCACATTATTCTTCATTAGACAGATCGTGCACCCTTCTTTCAACGATTATGATAATTTTTCGCGTTCCACCCTCGCTCATCGATCTTCCACACTCTCCCCCATCGATTCAACCTCAAAACCACCCCTCCAGCTCCTAATTTCACCCTGAAACCGCCCCTTCGCACCGGAAACCCGACATTCACGGAAGAGCGACCATTATCCGGGCGCGCTCACCCGGATAATTGCCAGGGATGGCTCCTTGGGGTTTCAACGTCTAAAATGAAAACGACTTCATCTCTTACCGTCTCAAGGCTGTTTATAGAGAGAATGCAGAAATTGGACGAACCAAAAATTGTTAGAATGAAATTTCATAACATTTGTAAGATTATATCAGCCGTAATATAACAAATGTTGAAAATTATGATAGAATAATTGAACCCAACATATGAAGTGGTAAACTGAAATAAAGTGAAACTCACAAATTTCAATGTTTTATAATGGCTCATACAATCTTAAACGATGTAAACAGAGATTTTGCGAACCTGCGTCCGATCTATAAAGACCATCAACGCTGTTTCAGGTGTGGTTCAAGAACCGTCGCGCGAAGTGGCGTAAGCAGACAAGGAACGCGAACGCGGCCGCGGATTCCGTCGACTTCAAGCCAAATTTCGGCGCAGGGTTGAACACGTTCATTGGTCAATCGTTCGCGGACACGGAGTCGCTGTACACCAGCTACAGCTACAACAGCTGGGCCAGCAAAGTCCCGTCGCCATTGACGACCAAGAACTTTCCCTGGGTGAACTCCCTACCCCTGACCCACAGTCAAATGAGCCCGGTAAACTGTTTCAACCCAACCACGTCGACGAACCACATGGGCCACCAAGGAGCGATAATCCCGATGAGCGGTACCACCGGTCAGATAAATTCGTCCGGCAGCGGTGGCGCGTGTCCTTACGGCGGGCCCCCGGGTCCGCACGCGCCCTACGGGCCGCCCGTCTACCCACACCATCATTACAGGACGGAGAACTGCACGATGATGGCTTCGAACAACTACAGAGACAGCATAGCCTCGTTGAGGCTAAAGGCAAGTTTGAACACGAGCCCGTTCGGGACCCCGGTTTCGGGACCGGCGAGCCCCGTTGGCTCCAGAGCACCGTCGGTCGGTTCATTAAGCGCTTGCCAGTACGCGATAGAAGCTAGTCAGAATTCGCCGAACAGCGTTGAAGCGAGAGCGCAGGTTTGAGTGATCGCGTGCTAACATTGCTGAAAAGTCTAATACTCAATAAAATATATAAGACAGAGAGAGAGGGTGCATAAACTCATTTCTTATGTGGTTACCATATCCCCGAACTGTTTCTTTGAGGCGCGTATTAGAATGTGTTCGATTTTGATCGAAGCATCGAATGCGGGTATTCAACGTAAATACTCAATATAGGTGTTCAATATTAATATTGTATGCATGGTTTCTTTTTTATTCACCATCCGATACGTTTAATATGATCGTGGACTTTCTTATTTGTTTGCAATTTCGCCGCATTTACGGGGTCTGTATAATTATATAATATTGTATGGGATTATCATGTATCACATTCATATAATACGTTTCGTATAGTGTATATAATACTTCAAATTGTGTGTACATACTATTGTACATAACGACATTTAGTGCATTGTACATAGTACTTGTATGTAGAAAGATCTCAAATAATTTCGGGTCACTTTTGGTGAGTATACCTAAGAAATATATAGCACGTGCACGTAGGATCGAGTAGCCTTCTTGACCATAAATTCGCAATTGAAGCATTTTTTTCTCCAAAATTTAGTTTTCAAGATATTCCAAGTGACCAGGATAAATGGTCCACCCTGTATGCGTGTACGTAA
>SHCU01000503.1:0-30411 GCA_004307685.1 Ceratina australensis | reverse complement strand
ATATATACGTACGTGGACGTGTACGCGTAAGAAGACGGTTGTGCACGTGTAGGTACGTAAGTTATTGTGCTCCGTACGTTTCCTATTATTACACGTACACGTGATACGTGGTCTAGTATCTGGCACGCGTGCGATAGAGACTATTACAGGTTTTGTACAAACGAACAAGTTGTTGTATAAATGCGAATTTAGGTCGCAAGCGTTAGTCGTAAAAGTATCTTCCTGTGTTAGATACAGCGATAGCAAAAACAACAGCTGAGTAAAGCTTAAATGAGACGAAATTCGAGTTAACAATTAAATTACATCGAATTAAACCGGCAGATCAGACTTATTTCTTTTCTATCTCGTGGAAATCCACGAAGGTGTTCTCGTCGGGTCGTAAAACAATAATTTTTAACGATTCCGTCGTTTGAAGAAGATAAAGCGACGGCAATTAATAAAATCGTTTTAGAGTCCCAAGGAAACGCTGCGAGTGAAGCTTGTCTCGAATGTTAACGATTTTACGATCTTTTCGGGTAATAAAGATTAGGGTGGTAAAGATAATAAAGATAACAACGATTCAGCTCGTATCGTCTACATGCGTATACATAGACTGAAGATTTGATCGAATGATCTTCATTTAGAAACGTTACTAATAGTTTTAACACGGACGTTTAATACCAGGCTACAGATTTTTAAGCGAATCGATGCACAGAAGTAAGCATCGTTTATTTCCACGAGGAGTAAGTATATACGTTTGCCATCGTACCAAAAGAGTTCAGCTCTACTCTACTAAAGTGAACTGAATCCTCATGCACGTATCAGGATTTCCACTCACAATGATTGCGACTCTAAAAAAAGACTTTTAACTGTATTAAAAGGGGGAACAATGGTGATTGCTATTGGAACACCCGAGGCGAAAGAATTTTGAGTGGAGATAATAAAAACCAATCGTCGAATTATTTATATCATCAACATTTAATCTCCTCTGCGGATTATGGAAAAGATGAAAGATATAGAAGGCGTGGTGTAAGTTGTGTTCTACCGCTACTTAAAATTAGAAAGAAGTAGGCGTGCTCACGTTTCGTGCCTGTTTAAGTAAAGAAAATAAAATGATAATAATAAATGCATATTCATTGCGAGCGCAACTTTTCGGATGCAAATTTTCTTGCAATTTTTCGAAAGTTCACTCGGAACAGTGGTGTGCCTCGGCCCAATGGCGAGACTCGCCCTGTATACATTGAAAGGGGTTGGAAGAGAATAGAGAGGGTTGCTTGGAGACCGAAGGGTGGAAGACGCCATCTTTGAGGGTCGAGGGTGGGCCACGAAGGCCACTAATGGGCTAATGAATTTAATGGAGGTCTTGTCCTCCTCCTATTTAAGTTAAAGAGTGCCTCTGAAGAGGAAACTACACAGTGGTAGTAACTGTATGCGTACACACGTACACACGTACATAGAATAGGAAGAAAAGCACTTGAAACGAAAGGAAAGAGGGAGGTCGAAATTAAATAGAGGAATTATCGGCTGCAAAGAAAAAAACTGACTGTAACAAATTTTTCAAAGACAGTTATCTGATCCTTGTTCAAGTGAAAATAGAATAGGAGCAAGTATTTCTGACGTATTAACAGGCTCACTGATAACGATTACGAACATGAAACGGCACAGATAAAGGAACAAAGATATTAAATAGATATGAAAATTAAACATAACGTTATACTCGCGTATATGTTTAATACGTTTCGATGGATTTGATTTAATTTGATCACGACACGATTTTACTAAAATATTTGCCCAGCACTTCGGCTATGTGTGCGCTTACAACATGCAGAAATTTCATTTATTATCATTATCTGATCCAGCTACACGGCCGTATCACCTTCATGATTTAATTATTGATTGTGATCCTGACTATAAACGAAATCTTATTCCACGCTTGAGAATAATTTTATAAACTGTAATTCGCTAACGAGAGTGGATCAAAAGAGACAAAATAAACGTAGAGGCTCGAAATGAACAAATCGGTGAGTCATTGTAGTATATGATTCATCGCGTTCCTAGTTTTTGTTTTATCGTTATTCGCGGAGAGTCGCTAGCACCTGTTTTTCAGTTCAGGATGGAACGCCTTTGAAGCGTTCGTTTGTAAGGTGGAGGAACGTAAAAGGGAACAGGAGTATGTAATCCCCTTGCCGGGTAGCGAGACGGCCACTAAGCCCCCTTCGGCCCATGATTTAGATGCTCGGAGGAGTATATTTTAAGAGTACCGCTCGCCCCCGAAAACTAAAACAGGACCAGTAACAGAGAAACGTACAAATCTAACCGAATGTCACGAGCTACGCGTTCCGTTTGTTTCTGATTTCTTAATCCCCCCAAAACGAGATCTTAAATAGCAGGTAGTCTGGTGCGACGAGTAAAGTATAACGAACTCCTCTGACACAAGTATAAACCCGGCTAAAATGAGTAGAGGAATTCGTTGAGAACCATGATTGTAGTACGGTAATCGACGATATCTATACGACAAGCGTTAATTTCGTCTTTATTTTGATCAATCTGCACGATCATGGAAACTTTTTACCGATGGTGTACGTGGTAGGAGTGTCTCTCGTATTGTGAAAGATTGACAAATCTCGTTTTATTTTGACAATGTCACGCGAATAAAGACGTCTTCGAATGTCCGGAAGGAAAGATGGAGGAAAATAAAGGAAAGCAGCGGTAATCCACACCTCAGCCCCGGCAAACACCCCCTAGTCCCGAGGTCTTACCGAGGATTCCGGTCAATGTTTATTGAGTCTCTGCGCGCGCGCGCGCGTGCTCATCACGTACACGCTTCCTCACTCTCTATCTCTATATGTACACAATTCCATACCATCATTTTCTGCTCTCTTCCCATCTCACTTCAACTTATTAACTCCCATTTCATTTTATCTTATACGGTTTCGCCTCCTTTCTTTTTATCTTCCCTCCATCTCGTTTCAACTCTTTTCGTTCCACGTATGGTTGTGTACATTGACGCCCGCAAGTTTGGAACGCTCGTCAATTTAGACTTAAACAATTGAAATTGCTCGGAGGAAATGACGTTTTCAAAAGTAAATTTCTTAATTGTAAGATCTTCATCGAAAATTTCAAACATATGATTAGTGTAACTATTAATGTAATATCTAATAACTGCTAAAATTTCAATGCTTTGTTATTATTTTTGTAAAGACATCTCGTTTAATTGTCGAGGGAAGTCAAATCAGAAAGTTTCACTTCCTGAAACGACTGCAGTAATATGTTTCTACTTTACATGAACTCGCACGAGTTCGAAGATTAACAATTTCTAGATGAAGCGTTCCAAACTTTAGACGTTAGGTGTACGTATACTTTCATCTCTTTTCATTTTCTCTAATCTTATATACCTAGTTTCATCTCTTTTCAGCTTATCTAGTCTTATCTCGTTTTACGTAACTCGTTTCATCTTACGTACTTACTTTCATCTAGTTCTATACGATTAAGTCTCATCTCATTTGAACCAACCCTTTCTTCTATTACCCCCGTCCCCCTTTTCCTTTATTTTTATTGCCTAACTACATATAGCTTCTTAACGCTCGCCGCTAATTTTCATTTATTTTTCTCCCTCTTTCTTTAATTATGTTTTACCGGCTTCTTCCTCCTCAGTTTAGTTCTGATTTAATGCTTACACTTCTTATTCCTATATTTTCCGACTTAAGAGAACTTGAAAAATCTTTCAAAGCTCTTTAAGGAATCCTTTCGGAAATTATTAAGATACCCTTTGAAGAATTATTGGGCTCTTACTTTAACTTCACCCTCTTTCGAGTAACGATACATTCAACTTTTCGTTCCGCTTTTTACTCTCCCATAACTGCAGAAAATATATGAAACTTCACGCGATACTTAATATCGAAACTCTTAATTAAGGAAAGGAGTAGTAGATTCAAATATCTGCTTCCCCTTTTCCAATTTGTATCTATTATGATCTTTTGTTTCCAAAAACTTACACATGTTGATGTATGTAGGTAGTAAAACATTATCTGAAATACAACTCATCGATAATAATACATATTTGGATGACTTTGCATTTGAGAAATCATACTATAATCAATCATGTATAAGCATAATTTCTAAATGGAAAACCATTGACAGTTACCTTCATCCGAAAGGACCTTCCTTACTTTTTCGGGCGGTTTTCTCTTGGTTGGTAGCACGCGTAGATCGAAAATCCGAATGAACACGAATCTGTACAAGCGTGCCTTATCTCGAATAAAATTCCAGTTCCCAGTCTACCGCGATTGCGGGCGACGAGAAACGTCATGCAAGAATGATACTTGAAAAATTAACATAAAACCAATCTTTCATTCTTTCAAAATTTCATTTATATCTCAAAGAACATTTGGCAATTGTTTTACTGCATAACATTACCTCATAAAGAAAACCCTAGCATATATAAATTAATATAATTATAAAACAAATATAAAGTGCTAAATGTAAGATTGCAAAGACAAACTGCTTGAAAGGCTCGCGCTTGCACTGATCAAAAGAACAACGCCATTAGATGAAAGGAATGGCGGGAATGAAATTTATTGTTCCCTGCCACTATTATACAAAGCCAACTGACGCTAGAGTGCTGCCAATGTGACACCTGAACATAGGATTATAATGGCGGCATTTTTCAAATAGTAACATTCCGATATTGCATTCCTCTCTATGTTTAATAAGAGAAATATACGAAATTAGAAGATTAAATCATTAAATATTAAATTATTTTAATAAAGACGATATCAGAATAAGAGTCAACGAGCGTTTTCGAGAGTTGGCTTTAAATTTAGAATGTCCGCCTTCTACTGTACTTGGTGCTCTTGCCAAGTATAGGATTCCTCGTAATCACTTGTGTTGAAAATCCAAGTGATTATCAGATATTATACGTTTAAGTAACAGTTCCAGTGTTAGTAAACACGTACGTTCTAATCGAACGAAATTATTTTTATTTGTCATAACAATATCAGAGTGCTGATAATACGTAACGTAATAACATAACCTCTACGATGGCACTTCGTGCACTGTCCTTGTTACGTTCCAGCTGTACCAATTGTGGGTTAGTACAATTTAATTAATTATATTAGTATTTTGTTAGAATAGAAATGAAAAGAAATGTTTATTTACAGATCAGCAAGACTCTTTGCGACTTCAGGCAAAGGTAGTGGTAGTGACATCGCTCTTGTGAAGAAGCCTCAACGAAGTTTGTTGTCAAGGGAGGAAGAATTGGCTCAAGAAGCAAGAAAGGAAGCTATGGTTGTAGTGTCTGAAGTGGAGAATGTTGGCATTTGCTCCGGAGTCCCAGAAGAACATATAAAGACCCGTACAGTTCGCATCTATTGCCCTCCGAAAAATGCTATGCAGTCTGGGACAAACAACATAAATTATTGGCAAATAGATTTTGATACTCGCGAACGTTGGGAGAATCCTCTCATGGGATGGACGTCGACGTGAGTTCAGCAAATTTCTTATAAACGTAGATGAATCTGTAGTCTAATTATTATTAACTTAGTTAATTTTACCCGTAGAGGAGATCCTTTGTCTAATATGCAAGTTGGCTTCGCTACAAAGGATGAAGCCATTGCTCACTGTGAAAAAATGGGATGGAAGTATTACGTTCAGAAGCCAAATATAAATAGCCCTAAGCCTCGCAGTTACGGTACCAATTTCGCGTGGAACAAACGCACCAGAGTTTCAACAAAATAAGGGGCAATCGTCTGCTAGAAGAAGAATCAATACAGTCCTGTACATAGAACTGATGTGTAGAATGAAATGAAAATCTTGTAACCATTCTTTTAAACTATAATATATTGTAACGTTTAAATAATTCTCATCGTTAAACTCCACAATTTTATTTTTTAGCAATAGTTATATAATATCATTCATACATGATTAACATTCTTATTATTCTCCTCTTGCTTATTAATATTAATAGCGTTTGTATTATAACAGATTTGATTAGACTGTGTATTTTTAAAATTCAGTATCTGCTTGCTCGCCTTAGCTTAGAAACTACTTCGAGCATTGTTACTAATATAAAGAGAAGGTATTTTCTTATACGCTACGTGTTTAGATCGAAAATTCACAGAAGAAAAGTTGTTTAAATACAAAAATATTATTCGAAAGTACGGAAAATCGAAATGCGTATTGCGGCACCATTAGTGCTGTTTTTTTTTTTTTTTCTTAAATACGTGGAACAAAGTTTGATTAGAAATTGACAAAAAATTGAATCAGTGTATACGTATACGTTCGACGTTTGTAATGCTCGTATACACCTGAATATGCGTGGAAGAACAATGCTCGAGTTTTCGTTTAAAAATTTATATGACAAAACGGTTGCTTCTCTGCAAACTAATGAGGATCATATACTATTTACAGGTTCGATCTAAAGGAACATTTCACTGCTCTCTTTTTTTAATCTTTTTGTTTCTGACGAATTATTACAATACTAGTACAGTATTTTCTGCTCTGTCTGTTTGCTTGCTCGTTCGCTTCCCGTTTCCCTTTCCATGTCTAATTCCGTTTTAACGACGCTCGCACCGGTCTAATCATTTCTCAGAACACGAAATTTACCGTTCTCATCTATGGTGAGCCTCTAACAGAGTGACAGTTTCAATTCTTGTGATAAATTGAAATGATTAAGAATAGAGTATTGACCGTTAAGAATAAACGCATGAGACTTCTCGTTACGCTATCAATAATTTCTGAAAGTAAACTGCACGCAAAAATCGTGGAAGGAGAGAAAAAGCTAATTTGCCCTTAATATCTCGATTGTCGTGAACCCTGTACTAATGGGCGCTCCTTTGGTTTAACGTTAATCCTTAAAAAATGGTAACTACACGCTTTTTTTTTCTTTTCGGCCGAACACGTTCGACGTTCGATCGTTTATTTCTGCTGGCTTTTATTTGACTACAGCGTGAACGATATTGTCGCCTCGATACTTTTTTGCTTTTTCGTTTTTATAAAAAATGTGAGAAACGTCGAAACAGGACCGGGACGAAGCCCGACGATCGATCGGTTCGTTCCGGCGTCGAAAGTAAAAGCTGAGAAAGTTGCAATAATAATTGTAGTAATTGAAGTGCGTCCTGACGGTGTATCTTTAAACGTGTATTTAGGTTTGAGCAGGCGTATTATTTTAATTTTTTTTTCTTTTGTTCACACGCACACACGCAGCACGCAGACACGCAGAAAAATGCGCAGAAAAGTTTATAATCTAAATAATCTCGGATACCCGGCCGACGGGGGCCTCCGATATCGTGATTGTACAATTTTTTGAAATTTTACTATCCTTGTAAGTTTCGGGATAGCCGCATGTATGTCCAGTCTCTTATTTTTTGGTATATTTATAATTATATCGTACATAATAATAATAATATATATTATCTAGACGTATCGTGTGTATACACGCCAATTATTGATAACATATCATATATATTTTATGCCTTTAATTGACATGATACATAGCTCCACGATGTGTGTGTTTCCTGCTCACTCGTCGAATCGTTCGTCTACCGTTTAATTAGATTTCTCCATTCTCTATGCCTTCGTTAAAAATTTCCTCGGCTCGATCTTTCTTCGCTCGTAATACTCGACGCTATGTCTTTATAGTCGACGCGCGAAAACAAAGTTGCCAAGCATTTAAGCATCAAATGCTACACTCTAAAAGTAACGTACCCATGGCACGTTCTAACAAGAAGTCTGATACGTAAAATTTAACTCGTACCGTTTACCTCCGTACGAATATTTTGTTAATATGAAAATCTAATATATTATAGATGCGCTTATTATTCTTGTATACATATTATTATTAACTCGCAATCATTTTCTAACAATAGGCACTATAGGTCGACGAGAGGTCGTGGCGTGTGTCAATGGCAACGTTTATCTCGGTGAAAAGGAAAATTCGAAAAAACGGTAATGCGTGAAACTCTCTATTCTGTTAATTGAATCGATTAAGTTTTGTGTCCTTTCAGGGATTTCAAATACCGAAGTAAGTAAAGAAATATGACCTGATAAGGTAACCGTAAAAATGTAACTAATCGCTACAAAATTCGTTGTTCCTTTCTTTACGTGGATTTCATCTCTTTTAGTTTTTTCTTTAGCTTCTCGCTTCCCTCTTGTTCCTACCTCTCTCCCTTTCTCTTATTCAATTATCGCTTAACTCTTATCGTTAATTTCGCGTTATACGTACAGATATTTAACGGTATCTCATTTTATTAAAACAAAAATACATACGGGATAATCCAATAAATATTAGTACTTAGATTATCTCCGAAAACGGAAGGATTAGGAAAAAGTGTATTTATGCAGAGTTACCCTGCACGAAAGCGAGCATCTCTCTCAAGCAATAATAATTTTTCTGTAAGTGGAGGTGCCAAGGAGATACGAAAATGAATTTTGTATTTTTTTAAACGAAATGGTGTAGTTTTTTATTGCAATCTACCCGAAAGAATATTCATAGCTCCTTGACGCTCTTTCACCAGGAGAAAAATTATTACTACTGAGAAATTGACACCCTTTGCGCAGGCTAACTTTCGTTAAACGAATTTTTTCTTAAAACTTTTGGAGATAATCTAGATGCTGATAGCTGTTAAATTATCCTATATATAATTAACGAGTCTATTATCACCGATCGATATTAGACCTCGCCTATCGCGATGCAAACTAAATTACAACATGCGTGTGCCAATAATTGCATCAACGTGCTTGTCAAGCCTTCGCGCTGTTCCCCGCGTTTAATTCGAAATGAACCCTAGTTGCACGTAAATCTCTAAACAAATAAGTAGCTATGCCGATTTTGTCACATCGGATATTTTCAAATAGAATTTCACGATACCAAATGAGTTACTTTCTAGAAAGGTACGTCCTTTAAAAAGTAAAAAAAAAACCTCGTTTCCTTCGTGTGATGCGATCTTTCAAATATTCATCATCGTTCTACCGTCCGGTGTTTCCTCCTATCCGTTTCTCTCTTCAAAAATAATTATAAATGAATAATCTATGCTATTTGAGGCAGTATTATTCTTCTCTTTACGTAATTATTACTCAGTTTCCTTTGTAACGAGTATGTAGATCGTGTTTGATGATTCGATTCGAGAGAGAGAGAAGAAGGGATCGGAATCGAAGTATATTTCATTAAATTGGTCCAATCACCCTTGATCGCGGTAGAAGAATGCGAGTTTCGGCTAGATAAACTCCAAGATAATCGAACTAGTTCAACTATTATTCCCAATCTGATGGGCGTGAGAACGTGTGTCTCTACGTAACGTATTTCTCTATCGCGTAAGAAAAGATTAAGCTCGTTGCGATAAAATTGATCACTAAAAATAGCGTGTCGTTATTCGATTACGAAAATATTATACGAATAAAAGTGATAAAATTGGAATGTAAGAATAAGTATGTGCGTAGAATACAATAACCGTTTTTTTTTTGGGTATATGAGTGTCCGGTAGACCTGTTAAAATCGATGATAAACAATCGAATCGAAGCTCTACGGATCAACGATGAAGTCGGAGAAGAGCTATCGAATGGTAACGATGGTAAGGCAACGGTGTCAAAGAAAGGGGGAGAGGAGAAGGGAATTTGTTTTGTCGTTTTGTTCGTTCGGACGAGATTCGCGAATCCCGCGGTTCCGCGATAACGGGGAGACCTCGGTCGCGGCTGTGAGCCGAGCGAACCTCTCGTTCTTCTCTTTTTTTTTTAACAACAGATCGCGTAGCGTCGGAAGGATGCTCGGTTTTTTAAAATCAACTGGCATTGTCGGGTTGGGCATCTCGATACTCCTCGCTCTCCCTGTGTACAAGGACGTGTACGACCGTGGCGGCGGATTGTCGTCGGAGCAACGCCGGTCTCGAGGGCGGCGCCGTGTTCTCTGGACTGGGTTCCGTAACGAGTATGCTTACGTCGGTAGATTCGATTGGCAGCGGTGCTGGTTCTGGTGCTGGTTGCTGTTTCCTACGGAGGCTGCCGCAACGTCTGCTGATCGCTTCCTTTATGTCGCGATGCAACGTGTTCAGGGAGAGTGTCGTAGCGCTCGGCGGAAGTGACCTGCGCTTCGTAGGAAGACTGGGAGCATCCTCGTCGGGATAACTTTCAACGGCATTCTGCCGGCCTAGGGTCGGTCCCGCGATCGATCTGCTGCAAAGTTATTCGCAAACTAAACCATTTTCCCCTCCGAGCCGAGGTAATTAATCTCTTGATTCTTAAGGATTCGTATTTAGTTACGTTCCCGAGTGGAACAAGCTTTTGTATTGAAATAATGCTCAGCTTCGTCGAGCGAAAAGCCTCGGTACAACTTAGGACAATGATTCTGGGCCAACTCTAGTTTGCGTTAATTTTCTCTGGGACAATAATATAAGAGACAATAATATATAATATATAAATAAGAGCATTAAATCTATGTCTATAAATTTCTCTGTGACACATTTGTTACAAATGACGTTACACGTGTCACAAAGACATTGCAGAGCAACAAGGATCATTGTCACAAGCTGTGCGTGTTTTCAGTATAAACGCCCAAGCACACTCGACGATCTTGTTCCAAGTCAGGTAATAGATTGACTCGCGAGAGATCGTACGAACCTGGTATGCAGATCGGAGGAAGAAGCAGCGGTGGCAATAGAAGAACCGGTAAACGATTGCTGTTCTGTGGTCGGCGAGGGACGGGATACGGTCAGAGCGGGAGGAGGCAGGTCCTCGTGAGTACCGGAGGCGCCGGAGAGCAACAGCAGAGGCAGGTTTGGAAAAAGCCATGCCGAGGCTGTACCGAGCTCGCTGAAATCGCTGGCGTCGCTGGCCCTCGAGGACTTGCGGCTACTGGCTCGGCTACCTCTGTGCACGTGTAGGAAAGCCGATACTTTGCCACTCCATCCACCCCCGCCCCTACCCTCGTTCCCAAACCCGGGACTCGACGTTTGCGTCTGTGAGTCCACTTCCTGAGCCATCCGTTCACGTTCCTTCTTCGCCCTGTTGCATCAAACAAGCGTTAATCCGTGGTTCGAAAAATCAACACATTTTATTGCATTGACACATTTCACGCCACGTGTACCGTGTACGAGATGTACAAGATGCGTCTGAAAAATTCAGTCACATGCCAAAAACCGTGCCGAAGTCACCGAACTTTTCAGACGCGCCCTGTATTTAATAAAGAGAAAAAAGAGTTCTACAGATATAGTAATGGAAAAACGCCCAATGTTTAATTGCCGATAATAATTAATGAAGGCCTGAACGCAATTTTGCCACTCTTCATTTTTAATACGCTCCTAAAGTATTGGCCACCTGTAGGTTTACACCCTCTATGTCTTAAATGTTTGTCAGAGATCTTATAGCAAGCTTCAAATAATGGTACGTGGATAACTACTTCGTAAAAGTTGATTATTTATGGACACGACACGAAATGGTTACGTATCTAAATGGTAAAATGCTTACGCTATGTATTCCCTGATGGTGCGTTGGACCAATCTAGCGGCCTTGTCTTGCCGCTTCCACATTCTCGTCGAAGAGACGATTTCCAGTTCCTTGCGAGTAGGGAACTGTTTCTTGAACTTGATATCCATCTGCTCCTGCAGCTTCCTGAAATCGTCGGACTCCTCGACGTGCCCGAGGACGTGCTTGACAAGTGCGTGAAGAATGTCCAGACAATGAATCTTATTACCCTTGGCTATAGGAAGATTGAAGCTGACCAACGCAACCATATTGGGCTTCGAAATTCCTAACGGAGGATCTAGGCTCGCTATGAAATCGCTTAGCTGCGAGAAGTTTATGAACTGCGTCGCATGCGGGTCGTACCTGCGAATCGAGTTCAAGTTTACGCGCGTTAGCATCAACGGATTTCGGGTAGTTACACGGTAGTGCGATCGTTCTCTTACTTGGACCATCTGATGTAGAACATCTCCAGATCGTCTTCGACGATGCCGATCTCCTCTTCCTGATGGGCTTGATTAAAGTTCTCGAGAATAATAGCAATGTACATGTTGATAACGATCATGTAGCTAATTATGATGAACGAAGTAAAATAGGTGATGGCCAGCAACGGGTATCCACAGTTCCCGTTCATCTGGCGGCTGGTCGGCGTCGGATCACAGTCGGGCGGTTGAACCATCAGAGATTCTAACACGTCGTTCCAACCGGCCGATGTCATTAATCGAAATAGTAATTGCATGCTTCTACCAAACGTTTCGAAATTCACCTGGATAAAACCAACAATAGAACGTACAGGGAGCAACGAAAACGATTATGCATACCGTGAAAAGGGGGAAACGAACGAGTAACCGTTTACTCACCATGTCATCGAGGGCGCCTTGCTTCTTTACGTGACCGAAGACCGACATGCCGATGATGGCGTAAATAAATGTAATTAGAGCTAACAGGGCGCCGATGTTGAACAGCGCCGGAAGACTAACCACCAGAGCGAAGAGCAGTTTGCGAATGCCTTTAGCAGCTTTGATGAGCCTTAAGATTCTACCGATTCTGAACACTCTCACGACTCGCAGGAGCGTCGGGGACACAGGAAAGTCAACCATGATATCCTCCATCAATATCCCTAATATCGAGGCCAGGACGAGGAGGAAATCGAACAGGTTCCACGGCACCGTGAAATAATGATAACGGAGTCCTATTATCTTGACGATCGCTTCTAGACCGAACACGGTCGTGAAAAATGCGTTCGACACTTCGAGGACGAAGAAAATCGGGTGCGGCTGACCGTAATGCTCGATTCCCATCGTCAGCATATTCAGGAATATCAAAATGAAAATTGCTATTTCGAATCTGAAAATATTTCAGCGTGTTTAGGGTACCGGGAAACGGAACAGGGATATTAGGTCATCTTCGTAAGAGCCGGTCGCTCGGAGGATGATCTAATAACGTCGAGAAAACTCAATCCGTCGAGTAAAGATCGTCTGTTTACCTGCGTGAGTTTGATAGGTCGTAAAACATAGCGAGGACTTGATTCATCGGACGCTTGATCACTTTCTGCGGCTTTTTACGGCCGAGCTTTTTCATGGCAGTGTAGTAGTGCTTTTGACTCTCGGTCAAAAACATTTCTAGCACTCCACCCTCGTACTGAAAATGGGACAAGAAGGAACGGCGACGGGAGGGGAATCGGGGAAGAAACGTTTCGATGTCGGATCAGATCGTAGTTTGAAAAATAGTAAATTACGTGTACGCGTTTGCTCGTCGTCGATCACTTACCTTCTTCTTCAACATGTTAAAGTTGTCTATAATTACTCCGATAAATAGGTTCAGCGTAAAAAACGAGCCGCAAACGATAAATATCACGAAGTAGATGTACGCGTAGATGTTCGCTTCTCTCTGCGGCTGGAGGTCTACGCCCCTGACGTCCACCGCGTCCTGCATCACCTCCATCCATCCCTCGAAAGTGGCTACTTGGAACAGAGCTAGGTAAGCTACCCCAACGTGGTCGAACGTGATTTTACTGTTTTCCCAGGAGTAATTCTTCCGCAGACAATCGTCCTTCGTATTCACGATCTAAGAAATGTTCGGACCATTCGAGTTCTTCGTTTACTCCTCTGACCACGTCTTGAGTGCAGTCGGACCCGTCAAACGTTCGAAGCGTCGGAGAAATCAGCGGGAAAACCTTATTCGTTCGCCCGTAACTCGAAGTTATCGAATCCAGTTTAGACGACAAATACGGATTTATTATCGGTCACATCAACCGTCTGAATTAGACTTGATAACTCTGAATCAGGGACGAACCGAACAAGTCCCACGGCGCATCGTGAAACGGCATCAGTCTCTCGAACGTTCAACGGTTCGGTGATCCTCGCAAATGTTCTTTTACTTACCGATATATCTAACAACTCGCCGTACTCGTCGACGCATTTGAAGAACTTGCCGCCGAAAAATTGTACACCCATAATAGAAAATATCAGCCAGAACACGAGACAGACGAGGAGCACGTTGAATATACTAGGTATCGCATACATCAACGCGTTCACTACGATCTAGCAGGGGGAAAAAGAAAAGAAACAGCGGATACTTCTACCTCCCTTACAATCCCAAGTCTCGTTCTAGCACCGATCTACCGTTTAGCATTAATCTACGATTCCCTTACCCTCATGCCTTGCCATCTCGATATCGCCCTCAATGGTCTCAATGCTCGTAACGTTCTCAGCGATCTTAGCACTTTCAAGTTTTCGTTCTCCTCTATCAAGAGACTAAACGTCGATACCTGTTCAAGAAAACTTTAGTTACGATCGTTGGACAGACACACCTTTCGCCTTCATCATCCACAGAGCCGAACATGCTGCTTCCGAATTACGATTATTCTAAACCTGTACAAACAATCTCGTCTAGTAAGCACAAATCGAAGCTTCAAGGGAAAGCAAGTGATTTCAGGATAAATACATATTTAAGATCTAATAGCAGCGGTTAAGCTTGTATGAGGCTTTACATAACAACACTGACAAAGCATTGAAATATGTAGAGAAATTTTCAAAGTTTTGTATACGTTTAGTGATAAAACTATTTTACATTAAACAATAGTAAATATTATATTTTCGTAAAACATTATCGCTACAGATATTCCATTATAAACTTTTCTCAGTGATCCTGCGAGTCATACAACCTTAAACGTCAGGCCACACTACGACAACTACGACAACGGCAAAGCACGGAATTTCATGCAAAGCGCAGTTTCAATACTAAATGTTGAAGATTAATGATCATAATTTATCTGAAGATTAATTATTATGAATTTTAGTGAACGAAAGAATATAAAGTTTCAAGTTAACTCGGAGCGACATAAAACTGTCCCTCCTCGCCTCTGATATTTTACTGTGCGGTGTGCACATAAAGATAAAAATAGCAGTCGTGAAAGAGAAACGAATTGAGAGTTGATTGCGTCTTGAAACGTAGGTAAAAAGGTTCTTTGTCGATTCTTTTTCTAAAACTAACGTTAATCAAAGGTGACGGAAGGTCCTGAAAGGGGAAGACGGCGTGAAAGAAAGTAGGGAAGCTTTGAGCCTGTGATGAATCAAAGTATAATTTGTTGAAGCGTGAAAGAGATGCGTATACACGCTCCCATCCATAAGTCTCACGACGTTCCTAAGTATTTTTCGTATCGGAATCTCTCGCAAGAAAAATACGTTTCGATGCATAATAGTGTGAGACACCTCGAAGATCAGAATCGAAAATATATTCTGTCAAATCGACATAATGCTACTCAACAGTTGTAAGATGTAAAAGGCTCTCATGATACAGGGGTGACGAACCGGAGACCTTGCAGTCTTCTCTCCGGCCTTGGCTTTTCTTTGCCGTTTGTTCACCGTTCGGGGATGATAGAGCGGAGTGCGGTATCACTGGCCTTTCGAACATTAAAAGTATCGCGTAATTCTCTATAAATTCCTGGTGGAATTTCATGCAATTATCATTGAAATACGATTTGATTGAAATATGATTCATATTTGTTTTATTGTAATTAGACAAGAACAGAGAGGATCACCAATTGTTTTGTTTCTTTCTAACACAAGGGATCATTAAGAGACACTTTCCTACTCGGTTAATCTCTACGCGTACGGCATGATCTGCTTGAAGCACACTTGACCACTCACTCTGCAGGAGTCAGTGAGGAGGCAGTCGGGTTCACTTGATGGCTTGTATTAGGTTCGATCGTATCGAACTCTCTTGCACCAGTTCTCACGTTGATGTTTTATTTTAAATGAAATTTGTTGCTATCCGAAGCTGACATCGGGGCAACTCAAAAGAGGAGTTCGTCACCCCTGATTCGATTCATCTTAAATTATAGATACGCGTAGGATGCTTTTGACGATACGTCCTAGGATTTATGAAGGGGGGTGTAGACCGACGATCGAATGCGATCGCGGCAGAAGCAACGTACTAATTTTGCACGTACCTGAGTCCGCAATGCGACACATATAAAAAATTCAGAAGGAAATGCATAAAAACGAGGAAGACAATGAGATAAGTAGCGGGATCATAACACGGCCGTTACGATCGGTGAGTAACGAAAAATCCATGCAGCGATGACGTACGTAAAAATTAATACATATATGTAAGTAATCGACATGCGCTCGCGCGCACATAATACGTATGTACCGTGTATGTACAATGACGTCAATTAATTTCTGATAAGCTTTGGTCAGTATACCTAAAACATGTGGCACGTGCATACAGAACCAAGCAGCATTCACGTATGGAAGTATTTCCGTACAGATTCGGCCACCGTGTCATGTTGTTCCAAAATCGCAATTTTTATGAATTGTTTTTTAACATAAGGGATCGATCGATCGATTTAGACAAATTCAGGCTTGTTGTAATCCTATAGTAGGATCACAATGTCGCATATTTTCATTAAATTTCATCCATTAAAACCGGAGAAATGGTGTACTAAATATCGCGAAAATCGAATATCCCTTTCAGAATATGGCAAAATTTGAAAGTTTGCAAATCTCATCGAAAAGATCCTCACATGTTCTATTCTTACAGTGATACGTTTTTCCAAGTTTTCAAAAATCTCGAGAAAAAAATTTGCGAGATTCATAGAGAGAATTATCCAACATCGTATCGTAAAACCTGTGCTTCGCTATATGCGTCCCGTTCATACGTGCCACATTCTTTAGGCATACTTGCCAAAAGTGGTCCGAAATCCATTGAGATCATTGCACTACGTACCGCGGCTTTTGCTCGCACGTACAGATAGACACGCGAAACAAAACAGACACACGGGCGCACACGCTGCCACGCACACATACGATCGAAATCGATGCCATGGCCAGGCGGGTCAACGGCTCTACTTACAAAGACAATTATAAAATCCAAGATCGTCCAAAAACTGGTGAAATATTTGCAGAAACCCAAAGCTAGCCATTTGAGCAGCATCTCGATGCTGAAAAGCGCGCAGAACCCGAGATTGGTCCAATAGAGTATCTTCTTCAAGAATGGATTATCGTCTAGATAGATATCTTCGAAACAAAGAGTTATGGAAGATGCGAAAATGAAAACTAGTATCATCCATTCGAAGCCAGGCGTGTCGACGACCGACAGAATCATCGTTCGCATTTTTATCCATTTTTTCCCAATAGCCGTCGCGACGCATCGATCCATGCAGGTGCACCTGCACACACAACGCCGATAAAAGTGATTCGCACCGCGGAGACATCGGGTGATTCCTATCGCTAGGCGAGCCAAAACATTCTCCTTCTATCTCGCGTTATAATTTCGAGCCTCTAGCGACGGTACCACCCCGAAGAACACAGTAGGTCCAAGGTAGGTATTCTTACTTTTCGTAACACTGCCGTGGGAAGCAATCCTGCGGCTCTTTCCTTCGATTGCTCCGACCAAATCCGGGAAACGAGCCCATGCCATCGATGTATTTCCCTTTGCTGTCCCTTCTACCACCGACGGTCAATTCGTCGACGTAACTGACCAGCGCGTGCCATGGTCTTTTCGGTCCGACACGTTCCTCGTTCTTCGGAACGGGCTCCTTTTGCGGTAACATGGCAACCCTCTCCTCCGCGGGCGCTTTGTTCAGTGACGACGACTCCTTCGCCGTCTCTGACTGTCGACACTCCTCTTCCTCCTCCTCTTTACCTTCGTTCCCTTCGGCCTCTTTCTTCTTATCGTTCGAACAATTGTTCTCGTCGCACCGGGACTCGGTCGCCTCTCGCTCTTTCTCCCACTCTCTGTAAGTCTGCTCCTCGGTCTGCGACCGGGAGTACATCGGGTCCGGGTAAGTAAAAACTGGCTGGTTTAAACTTTCTTGGTACGATCTATTGTAAACGTTGTCTTTTGGAAGGCTGAGCACAGTCTCTTGGATAGCGTACTTGGTCTCGTTATCGGAACGGTCTATCACAGAGCGCACGATCTTCTCCAATCGCGGATCTTTCTTGTCCCGCGCCGCGGCGACGCCTTGGTTCACCCGGGGGCACTTGTTCTTCCGGATGATCGACCGAATGCGATCGAACGATCTGGCCAGCTTGGAATCCTCGCCAACCTCCTCCTTCTTCTGTTTCAACTCCTCCGAATTAAAGCTGTTGAGCAGCAACGCAAGGAAGAGATTGAGCACCATGAAATTGCCCATGACGAGCGCCGGAAGAAATATCGCGAAACAAGCCCCGGGTCCGTCTTCTTGCTCGGCCCGCATGCAATCCCACAACGGTTCGATCCACTCGCCGCACAGTATACGAAATATCATCATGAAAGAGTGAAAGAAATCGTTGAAGTTCCACCGGGGCACCGGGTCCGGGTAGAACTTGTCCAGGGTGTAGTCCTTGCTGAACAATTGCATGCCGATCACGGCGAATATATAAATGACGATCACCAGCACGAGGGTGAGGTTACCGAGTGCGCCGATCGACGATATAATGATGCTGAGCAGGACCTTCATCGTCGTCCAGGACTGCGCTAGCTTCAACACGCGCAGCAGCCTGAGGCCGCGTATCACGGAAAGGCCGTCTACCAGCTCGAAGGTAAGATCTATCAGAGACGCCGACACGATTATCAAATCGAAAATGTTCCACCCGTTCGCGAAGAAGTCTTTGCTCAGCGCCAACAGCTTCAGCAAGCATTCGAAGGTGAAGATACTGGTAAACACCTTATTACCGATGTTGAGCGCCTGTCGTATCGACTCGCTCATCCCGTGGTGTTCCATCGCCAGGAAGCCGGTATTCAGTACGATGCACAGTGTGATCGTCAACTCGAATAGCGGATCTCTCACTACCTAGATACGAGCCACTGGTCAATCGAGGGTCGAGCGTTTTCCTTCTCCTTCTTAATCCGTCTCTAGCCACATTTTTTCGCTCGTACGAATTCTTGATCCCTCGATCGGATACCACCGATGGGAATGGAAATCAACAATTCGGTACGTTTGTTCTAGATCAAAGGAATCGCGCTCTTTCTCGAAGACACTCGCCTCTCGACGCTACCCTCTACTACTACCCCGGCCATCACCTACCTTGTACAAACAGTTCTGAAACCGTAGCCAACCCTCGTAGTCCACGCAGCACTGGATACACTTCTCGCAGTTTCTGTCTGGAAGATCATCTGCAACATACATCGAATCATGTTGGTATCTCGACGTTCGCGTTACGAAATAGAAATTTTTATAATAACAAGTTGGCCAACATTTTTTAGAGCTAATGGTCAAGTAGCAGAAAATTCTTTAGCATTCGTCGTGAACTTAAAAATATGTTATATAACAACGGGATTACTTGAAGTGATTAAATGCGATTTAATTAGAAGTAATAACCACAAAGATTTGTCTACTCAGGTTGTTCCTCGTTGTTCTTACCTAAGATAACGATGTGCGATAAATATTCCGACGGCAAAGTGTACATCTGTTTTTTCGTCTTAACGCCGTTACATTTGAACACACGAATCTCCCGAGTGGTCCCACCGGCGAGCGTGGTCGGGACGTTCGCGTGCGCCCGATGATACGCCTGCGAACGAGAGGCCTGAGATCTCTCCTGTTCATGTTCAGCATCGGCCTCCGCGCCGTTTTTCGTCTCCCCAGCATCCCTGTTGTTCGTCGGTGTCCTCTCCTGCCAATCGGCTCTGGATTCCTTGTTCTCGCGCCTGTCATGCTCCTCCACGGACGTGACGTCGTCGCCATCGTGGTCGTCGACAACCCCCGAATCGTCCAACGAAGACTGTTGATTGCTGTTGCTACTCGCTTGGCGGGAGTGCAGCATCCCTCGGTTCGGCGCCAGTCTGTGAACCGCGTTGTTCTCCGCCGTTCTCGGACTGACATTTTGCAGAACCAAGTGAGACGGTCGAACGCACGAGTGTCTCGGACTCGGATTCGGGCTCGGCGTCACCGACCTACTCGATGACAAACAGTTCCGAATTTTGAAAAGTTATTTTTACGAAAAGCGATAACGCGTGTTTCGAAGCATTGTGGGAGACAGCTAGAGTGATATATCAGTTTTTTTAAGAATCATTAAAAAAGTAGTTTCTTCAATTATCGTCAAAAAATTTGTTTAAACAAATTCATTCAGCTAACTCTTGATCTTCACTTAGGGATATATTCCGAAAGTGAATATACGAAAAAAGTCGAATGGGAAAAGATTTTCTCACGAAGGCGAGGTTCTCGCCTTGTCTAACAATAAGAAGAAAATTGACAAACACCACTTCCATTCACTCTCATTCACCGGATGTTTGATCGATCGACCGTCGTTTGTCGGAAAAAGTGAACGGCGTACCTGCTTGGCACGGAGCCACTTTTATCTTGAGCGGCCGAGCCGGTGCCGGCCGAGCTCCTCCCGCGTCTTCTTCTCCGCGTTTTCTTCCGCGTGTAACTGCTCAAAAGGACGCCCTTCCTCGCGTCCAACTTCTTCTGCTTCTCTTTGGCAAGCGTCTTGACATTAATTTTTGTCGGGTCGAAACTAAACGTCGAGTCCTCGCGATGGTCGGTCAAATCTTTCCTTCGTTCCTGTATACGAACGTCAACAAATGATCAATCAATTGGCAACGTCTACGAGCCAACGTGTCAATTCGAACGTTTCTGTACCTCGTTTGTAATCTCGGCTTCCTCCTCGTAGCTCAGCGCGACGACGGCGAGCATCAAATTGATCAAGTAGAATGAGCCGAAGAACACGACCACCGTGAAGAACGAGACGCTGATAGGTCCGCACGCCGACAATACCTGAAAATAGTTGATGTTCATCATTATTTAGTTGATCCTTGATTAAGAGTTTCGTCGAGACTGTCATCTAACGTACACGATAAAAAGTAAGAATTATAGGGGTTGTAGACAGTGGAAACACTTGCAAGTCGTATAATCATTTTAACAAACAATTTAATAAGCCCGATCCCTTTGTATATATTCTATTTTCGTAAAATTTTATCGCTTTAAATATTGAATCCAATCATTCTATTATATGCCTGAAACTTTTATCAGAGATCTTACGGCTCATACAAATCTGTGGACGTCCGAAGCGACAGTAATTTATTGAGAAAACGGAACGGGCCGTGCGGAACGAAAGCTGGCAGCGTACGTACCTTATTGTAGACGTCTTCCCAGTAGTCGAGGGTAATCAACTGAAACGTGGTGAGCATCGACCAGAGGAAATTATCGAAATTCGTGTATCCGTGGTTCGGATTTGGACCGACGCAAAGGCAGATGTAACTCTCGTTGCAATGCCTGGAAAGTAGGGTATCTCTCGATTAAAATCGGAAATGTCGTTTGACGTGCGGTCACCGCGCGTGACAATCGAACGAAGTTCAGCCTACCTGGCGCCGGTCGCGTTACCGCAAATTATCGGTTCTTCGTCTTCGTCGAACGCCCAGTTGGATGAGTTCCAAGTCCACCTGTGGACGGGCACACCAAGGTATCGGTTAATGCCTCTTCAAAGTCAACGAGCCATTGTCTCTCGAGTTGATACATAATACATATGCATATGCACGGAGTGTACGTATAGATGATACATGTAAATATAATGCAACACGTATCTTTCTATCTATCTGTACGTCGTCCGTAAATATCAGGAGAACTGATAAATTGTGCATAAATGACTCCACAGTAAGGAAGAAATATACAGTCAACATGCTTAGGTCGTATAAGCTTTACATCAACTTCAACAGTTATTAAACATTATATAAATAGGATACTGTGCGAAATTTGAGAAAATTATTACATCTTGAGTTCTTGTGTTGAATGAAAAAATGTAGATGTTACAGTTATAGTTTATCACAACAGCGTAGCAATGATTCTTTGCTTACTGCGCCTCTACGGTGAACTCAGGGAGAAACTTTATTTCCGATGATACGGTCTAACGATACGTACTCATACCAATCGACTTGGGTGCCGTTCGATTCCAAATTCTTCACGCACTTGTTCCGCAGTTCACCCATGTACACTTGCAGAGCGAAGAGTGCGAATACCATTAGGCAAAAAATGGTAAGCGTCATTACCTCGGCGAGTTGCTTAAAACTATGTAACAGTGCATTGATGATGGTTTTCAGACCTGAAACAATTCGACATTAGCTCCGATCGGCGATCGCCGTTGCGCGAGCCTCGGGAGAGCCACTTGGAGTATTTTATATTTTACAATTAATATTTGTATTACTCTCCGAGCCAGCTGTTCGAGCCCTTACCAGGCAAAATTGAAACAGTTTTGAGGGCTCTCAATACTCGGAACGTTCTCAGCCCGGCTAAATTCCCTACTTCCATCCCTATAGTCGCATAGCCGCTGGTGATCACAACGAAATCCAGCCAGTTCCACGGATTTCGTAGGTAAGTGTATTTATTGAGCACGAATCCCTTGGCTATCGACTTGATCACCATTTCGGCCGTGTATATAGCTAAGAATATATATCTGGAAAACAATAGGTGGAAAAAGAGGGACACGGTTACGCCTGTACGTTTCGGATAAGGTTGGGGTGGTCGATCCGTGTCGCCGCGGATCGAAAATAGAGAAAGAGCTTACTCGGCTTCCTCGATAGTTTCCGTCATGGCGAGGAAGGCACAATTTAATATTATCGTAGCCATGACCAGATAATCGAAGTACTGATTCGTGCTTAGGTATATACAGAACCGCCTTATGGGATTCCATGGTGAAAATATGAACCAGCTGTTCGTCGCCGTAAATCTGTGGATGTAATTTTTACGGAATCTCTTCGATACTACGCAGAACGTCTAGAACATAGGGTACAGACGATGCGTGAATCGAACACGTTCTCTCACAAGCGTGGGATTTTTTTCTTTTAATAATAACAATATTTAATTATTATAGAGTTGCAGGAACTCATTTCTTGTACGATAAACAAAAAAAACGAGCAATACATCGGTAGCTAGATAAGTTTAACCAGAGATGGGTTAGCTTTTTACTATTAGAGATCACGTTGAAATTAGGCAGTAAAAAAAGAAGACCGCTGTAATTTTTATCATTGTTGGTATTTCCATCATTTATGTATATTTATATTTATTCAGATCATGAATATTTAAATACCGCTTCAAATAAAAATAACATTAATAGAGGTATTTTTAAATAAATTTATTATATTATAAAGAAATGCAACAGAAAAATAATAATATTAAGTTATGAATAACTAACATAGCAATAGTATGTAAAATAATTTAAAAATCCGGCGGAAAATTAAAGATTTGTGTCTTGCTAGGAAGTAATCCAATATTTGGATCAAGCTTCGTAACGGGCAACCTTAATTGATACTCTAATTTGCGTTCTTAAACTAGTTTTATTTTTTATCTGGAGAGGAAATGTTGACTCACTGCAGCAAGTACAAAGGTCACATATTCTCCACCTCTGGGTTAAACGTTCAAATAAACAATACAGGATAATGACAATAAATACAAGATCTGATATAATTATGACATAATTATGGAATGCATAGATAATTAAAAGGTCAAATTGATGTAACAAGTCTAATTAATGTAATTAATTAAATTAAATTAATCATTGAGGTGCGCTTTGGAAGTGAGCATGAAGCTTGTGTCTAATGATATGCCCAGAATCAACGACTGTACCAAATAATTAATAAAACTTGCTCGTTTTCGAGACTATTCTAGCCATAACACATGCATGTCCAAATCTTGGGTTACACATATCTAACAATGGAGAAAGCTTTGGATGTCCAGACACCAGACAATTTTGGAGACATCGAGATTGAGCATTGATTTTAATTCCAGACGAAAGTTCATAAAAAAATCGGCAAAGATAAGTGACGTAAGGATCTATGCTGAATGCTCTTCAATGAAACACGATGCATAAAAAGGTGAGGCGACCAAATTATGGAAGCATAATTAAGATGAAGTGTCTAGGGCAAGGTAGGACGAATCTTTTCGAGGGAAAGATAACGCCGGATAACGAATGACGAACCGATCGCAGATTTTTATGCGTATAAGGTCTCGCACCTATTGTCGGTACGAGGCTCCTAAGTACGATAGCCAAATTTTGAAATATGCGCGACGTTCATAAATTTTTTGGGTCGTTATGAAACCACCCGGGCCTATCCTAATTGGAAGCTTATGCTCGCGACGCAATGAATCCCACGATGAATCACTAGTAGCTCCGATAAAATTGCAGTTCGAATGAAAAATTAGCATTGCCGTCCCCAGTCATTCCTCGATTCCAATATAACGTCCCGGTGCTGAACGCCAGATTGGAACGAGAGAAGGCCGAAATCGTTTTTTGAAAGCCCGTGACTTTCTAGCTATGTACGCTGCTGATGCAGCAAATATGCGATACGAGCGCCTGAGGGAAACCAAACTGATCAACTCCATCGAGGTTGATGGGTCGGTTAATAGAAAGTTAAGCACCGATCGCGCTCCGGTATTAACTTTGACAAATTTGCAAAAAATTCAAATCGATCGATTCACCCCGATGGAGCGTGTCGCGGGGCAAAATTTGAGGTTTAATCAAATTTCGTGATAATACCCGTCCCTAAATTATTTACATCATTCTATTGGCTCGATTATAAATATTACACGCGGAAGCGAAAACACATTCTCATTAGCGAGTTAATTCCGGTTAAGCGTCGGATTGATTCAACGACGGTGGAAGCGGACGTCGAACGCGACCATTTGATCGGACGTTCAGACCGAAGAGTAATTTACGCTGCTCGGTTTGCTTTGAATTTTTCCCGAGGCCGACAGACCAAAATGAATCGTTTATTTTCGATTTTACCAGCAATTCGTTCCAATTTATATTAATACGACGTCGAAACGATCGAATGCCTGGGACTGGTAGAAATCGAACGGTGGGTGAAGATGAGTTTAAAAGTATTGTAATCCGTTAACGAGGAAGTCTCACATCAAGACACGTGGTTCGATTCATAAAGTGACCTTAATTGAAAGCGGAGAGGTGTGTATTCACTTGGACGGATATTTCATACGTTACGATCGAGCATAAACGGACCGATGCGTTGCCAGCACCGAGCGCCAATGAAATCCAATGGAAGTTTGAATGATTTTGTATAACGATAACCTGAATTCGAAGCGATTATTTACGAAAGTAGCCTATTTAAACCGTCTCGCTCCGGTGTGCTTCTAAATTCGCTCAACGTTTTAATACCTCGTATCTTTCCGCTTTTTATTGAATTTCTCTTGTACAGGCAAAATGCAAATCCAACAATACCGGTATATGCTTTTTATTTACCTAATGTATCAAAGTGTTCGATCGAACCCTTGTTCCACTTCGAAACGATCGTCATTATAATAATTAGACTCCGGATCTTTATGCAAAATAAACTATTTGTAATGTCAGTGTAGAAAATGACAACTAAATGGAAAATTTTTATCGTAATTTGCATTTGACTTTTGATATTTTCCGTGACCTTGAGCACTAAATCAACTTTTTTTGATTTCCGTATACACTACAATTCAATAAATGTATAAAATCCCGAGTCTATTAACAAATAAAAAACGTTCGTAATATTTTCCTATACTTTTTAATTATCACTCCTCTCAAGTAATTACTTAAAGATCAGCTTTTATGCATTTTTTATGAATGGAGGAATACACATTTTACTCTCCGGTTCCATTCGAAGATGGAATGCACACAGCTGATGTTTGCAGAAAAAAGGCGTCGGGTGACACCGCGCCGTTATTGTACCTGCACTACGCGGCCTCAATTTTACAAGTTCAGTTTTGACTTCCGTTAATCCTCCGTAAATTAACGTTCCGTTTCCCCGATCTTTATGCAGAACAGTATATTCACATATACATTTAACAAAATCTATTATAATAGCATTGTACAATGTTGCACTTTTATTAATTAAGTTACATAAGTTAGTTTAGTAACTATTTATAGGACATCGTTTTGCCATCAGCGACTGTTGTTCTTTTTTTTCTAGAGATCGCTGTTAAAAACAGACGACGACTCGAAGCCTCTGACAATAATAATTCCAATAATACAAATTTAATTTTGTAAAAACCCCTTCGAGGTTTCCGGAAGTCGAATGAAGGAGTGTAGTTTCTTTCGAATACGTGCGATTTAATTTAATAAAAAAAACTGTCGCATAAAAATCCGCGGTCTGATCATCGAACTATTCTCTGATTCCTGAATGATGTGCTCGAAAAATATACTGGTTCGAACCGATGATCGTGGTACCGCTAGTTAGGGTCAATTACGCCAGCGGTGGATTAAACTCGAAGACAAAAACCGGTGATGCTTCTCCGGGACTTACTTCGTCGTAGATGAAGTTGTCGATCTCCTCGAGTGGTCTACCGTAAAGTTCGGTTGGGAAAGGTTCGTATTTGTTTGGAAGCACCGCACCATCCTCGACCGACATACGCCTCTTCGGTTGAAACCCATAGTCCCTGACAAGTTGCACGGTTCTGTTCTCCAATCTGTCGAGGCTCTCTTTCGTGAACAGTTTCACCGTATGCTTATTGTTCCCGGTGGGAGTTTTCACGTTCGGCTTGCCGCCGCCGCCGCCCTCGGGCTCGTCCCTGCCGTCGGAAATCTCGCCGGCGTTGGCCGCGCGGGGCGTACCGAGGGAATCGACCTGGATCTCCGCGCTCCCGGAATCGCCGGTCCCGGAATCGGCGGAAGCGCCGGCAGCCGCGGCCAGCGGCGGTCTCAGCCTCGCGACGTCCTTCGGCTTGGAGGCATTTCCGTTCTCCGCGGTCGGCTTCGATTCCGGCGACGCACGCTGCGATCTCCCGGCCGGCTCGAAACGATTCTCATCCCTCAGACGATGATCTCGCGTCGCGAACTCGATCTCGGCGTCCGAGACCGATCTCCTGTGACGGGTCTCCTCCGCGTACAACGCGAGCGGGTAATTCGGAAAGATAGGAGACGGGGTCTCGGCCGGATGGGCACCGAACTCGCGGCGACCCGCGTACTCCGGAGGACTGAGGCCCGTGTACGGTGGTGGTGGTAGAGCTTTCTCCATTTCCGGCGGCGAGATCGGATCGCACTCGCTGGTCTCGCTCGCGGGCGAGATGAGTATCGAGGCGGAGGCCGAGGCGAACGTCGGGCTCTCCTGGCCCCGTCTACGGCCAGAAAACTCGCCAGATGTAACAGGTATCTGAGAAGCGTCGACACCCGGGTCCATCCATATCTGATCGCGTGGGAATTCGTGGAACGATCCGTGGAATTCTTCCTGTTGCTCCTGCGAGCGGATTCTGTCGTCGCGGGATGCCGATCCATAGCTGATCCGTTCGAACCTGGGCCTGGTCTCGTAACGAGCAGCGGACTCTCCCCTCCTCGGAGGCTGAGGGGTCCTCGAGATACCGATCCTACCCCGATCGAGCAGCTCGAACTCCTCGGCGATGCCCGCGGGCAGATTCAGACTTCTCTGGCTTCCGATCTCTCTCGGCGATCTCTCGAGTATGTGCGCGGCGGTGCCCTGGGACGATCGAGTAGACTCTCCTGCCGAGAATCGAAGCTCTTCTCTGAAGAGGTTCGTCGGGTAAAGGCCCGCCACTCGAGGTCGATTAGCGAAGCCATTGTCCTCGGAGCCGTTGCTCGGAGGGTTGGGAGTACCTTTATATCCCTCACGGCCACCTTGCGAAGGTATCATTGGAATCTTTGGTTCCTCGGTGATCCGAAATTGTTACCTTTCATCGTTGCGTCGATGAGGCTTATCTCGTTCCCGTTCCCGTTCCGGTTCCCGTCGCTATCGTCGAACCGCCGCGACTCGTACACGACGTCGTTCGCTCCTCCGCGAGTGTTCCCTTCCTCCGCGGCAACCGACGACGGTGTACGAACCGCATAATAGCACCTTCCACGGTTACTCCGAGTTACCCGTGCCGCTGACAGAACCTTTTTGCCTGATTATGTCCGAGGGTCAGTTTCCTCGGTAGCTCACTCGCTGGCCAGGCCTGTTCGATCAAGACTCGTCGAACGCTGCCCCGACGTTCCTTTCAACTTTCAAAGGATGTAGTAGCTGGCTATTGACTGAGAGCGCGAACTCGAATACGTGTCGCGGTACAGTATGTATAGATTCTTCTTTTTTCGTCGATGACGATCGTACTGCGACGCGTTTCGCCACCGGGACACCGCGATTAAAGTGAAGAACCGAGGAGATGTCCGAGTCGGAGGAAGGGAATCGAGGAAGGAAGAAGAGTACTCGGTATACTCGAAAGAGACGTTGCGTGATTTTTTACGGTCTCGATGATCGATGTACTCTCCTGATCCTGCGGCCAAGGCGACGTGCTCTCCTGGATATGTCTCACTCACACGCGTCTCCGTGGGCCGAGCATCGCGAGGGACCGATGCCAACTAACAAATAACAGGAAACGTGATCCGTCTGTTGCTTACCGATCAACCCCATTTACTCGCGAGCCGTATTTACCGTTTTATCCGTATCATTCCGAAGACCACGTTCCGAATCGAGCTCTCGATTAAGTTTGAATAGGATCCTGACGATGCGTGAACGGTGAAACAATTCCGCGAAGCGAGCGTCACGATGCGCGACGGGACCGAACAGGGGGACGGACTCGGGATAAAAATTGACACGATTGTAAATAGAACGGGGGAAAGGAACGCGAGGCGAAACAGGGGCAACGGGGCGAGAGACCCGGGATTAAACGGGGTAAACTTGAAGAGAGGGATGATAGGCGAAGATGAGATCAGAGACGAAGGAGAATGAGAAAGGAAACCGTGGTGCACCCTCGTCATATAGTTCGGCGAATTGTAACTCGAACAAGGGTGCAAAATCACGAACGTCCCCGACGAGAACTGTGACGATACTATGGGACGAAGTCGATTCGTTTCGCGCGCGCGCGTATTGAACGACCGAGGGAAAACGGCTTTGAGGCCTCTCTCTCGTCCTCCCTGTATAAGCGAATCTATCTAAACCTCCGACACACCGAAACGTTACGTGTGCGTGCACACGCGCACCGGGGGTTATCGCTACCGCGAAACTAGCGAACCACCAGCCTGCACGAATACTCTTTGCCACCCTTCCGCGCTATCCCCTGCCCCAAGGCCACCGCTGACCCCTGCAGGTGATATCGTGGTCAGCAAACGCCACGATTCCAACGCGTTACGCTCTTATAATTCTGATTTTACACTTCGCCTGTCCGAACGGAAATCGTTTCAGTGATCGTGGATCACGATCGATCGATGATTCACGGGTCCACGGAACAGGGTGGAAATGACTCTCGTACGAGACTTTGATATACGCGTAGTCGAGATCACTACTTGTTCCTTTAATTTTGTATTATTATTACGATCGCCTCGACGTATTTTTTCATTCCAACAGAGGTTTCCTCGCTCCGAGCATACGAGTCCTTCGCCAGCTTTGTCCGGACAATATCACCCATCCGCGATTTTTTCTTTGATCGACTTGAGATTTCGAATAAAACGTCCCAGTTCCTCAGGCTACATAGCTATAACTGTAAACCGTCTTTCAAATACTTATTGATTTGTCCTCCGGCGTTGCTTTTTCCAGATGAGATGCTTGACTGCTATTTTAAAACGAGCCGCGTTTGATTCGTCGACCGGACACGATTTAAAATTCGTCGATCGCAGCTTTTCTGCCCGCACGAGCCCACGCATAATTCGTTCCTCTCTCGCGTGGACATTCATATCCGATGTATGGATATTTCCGCCCGCCCGCTACCATTTATTTATACCTTTTCTACTAAAATCAATTATTGAGGCAAGAATGTGGGGTTCGCTCGAGCGAAAATAAAAAGTGGTCGGTAACGCTTCGCTTCACAAGTTTACTGTAAATAATATTTACATGTTAATATTTCAGATTAATCTTTTTTCACATATCGCGAACGCGCAAGTACACGCGTTTGCACACATCGACACATCGCGTACTATATTTGCATATATACATATGTATATTGGGATTGGGAACCGACGTCGCGGTCGTGGGTCGTAGATACAAACATTTGATACGTGCTACGTATAGGATGAAACTTCTTAGTTTTACATTTCACATCGCCTTTCTCTGGAATTTCAAAATGCTTTTCTCTTCTGCATATTTCACTTCCTAGAACCTGAGTTACCCCAGCAGTCTCTTTCGGCACGGACGACGAAACGAGATCCTAATTAACGTGATGTAAATAGGAAATAAAATTTATATTATTTTTTATGCTTAATGTCTTATAAATCGTTAACAGTTAGATCGGTCGTGTTATCTCTAACGCATACTACGCATCATCCTACGTAAGTATATGACACGCTCGCTCGTGTGTTAAAATCATTTTCGATCCGTGTGATTCCAAGCCACGAAGATCCCCTCAGATAAAATTCGATACAACATTCGTTTGATGTGATGTTAACAACATTTTACATAATATTATCGTGTAATAATTAGACGCTATAAATATAGATAAAAATGAAGATTGAGTATTAAGCGCTGGTACAATTTTCTACTGGCGCGTATTGAGAATAGAAATTATTCAACGGAAGTGGATATTAAAAATCATATCGTTGATACATGTCTCTAAGTGTTCCGGTTGATACTATGCGTTATAAAACACCGCGTGTCTCTCATACATAT
>SHCU01000502.1:34503-52046 GCA_004307685.1 Ceratina australensis | reverse complement strand
GTACTATTACACTTTATTTACGGCCTTGAAAAATGAATATCAGTTTGTTAAAACAGTAGAACATATCCGCGCGATGCACGGAGAGTATCTTTTAATAAAATTATTAAGCGAAACGTTGCGTGAAATATCGTATTAAAAGTTATAATAATTACTACACGAAATATAGTAGTAATTTTCATTATAATATTCATGACATGGTAATACGAATTGTTTAATCTCATTTAATCGCCGGCGTGAATTTCCGCACGAGGACCTGGACGACATGACATGCGTTCACGATTCCCAAGTAAATGGAGACGGTGTAAACAGGCGATAACGAGATACCGCCGCGAGTTCAACAAGACTTCCTTCGATAAAGCATCTCGTGTCAGGCTAAATTGGCTAGTATAAAGCCCAATAAGGCAGAACTCCTCGTACACGAGTGAAAAACTGAGTAAATATAAATCACTGTTTAAATGCAGATCGCGAGTCCTCGCAAAAATTCATGTGCAACGCGAGTAAGAACTAAAAGAATTTCTCTGAGAATAATTCATTTACGGAATCAAAATTCTTACGTAATCAACATTTTAAAAATCTGCTCGAGCGACATACATTTCTTTGTCTCATCCTTGTATTGCTTAAAATCACTCAGAAATCACTGATTTTATTCTGAAACCTGCTAGAAGTACATTTTGATACGTCAAACTTCAAAACGGTTGCTGTATATGACAATTCCTATTGACTCATCGTGCACATGCAAAACTGCAGGTAAAATTGTATACATGTAGGTATACACACGTGCAGATGAGAATAGAGTAGGTAGGAAAGATGCAACTCTAATATAAATTCTTAAGAATAGAAGCAATGCTTTTTCTGTCGTTGCACAGTAGGAAGCTTTCATGCGGAAGCTCGATAATTGGAAAGGGTGAGGCACGGGGCCAGCCAGTACGTGAAAAAATGCATATATTGAAAATCGACTGTTCTCGGAGGAGGGAAACAAAACAGCGAGCAGCGAATTCTTGCGAGAACGTGATGCCGATCATTTGTGGTAAGCTCTCGCGTACCGCGTACCAGAAACGCGGGACGGCTAGTCCGCTTGGGAACAATTTACATATGAAAAAAACCCGTGCTTTTTGCGCGATTAAAAGTCTCGAAAATCTTTCATTTTCACCGAGGCGGGCCGATCGACGATGTGCACGTATACAAGCCACGGTAAGTACATGTTTTTACACGGAAACTTCTCTTTTATAACTGCAACTTCAGGCATAACGCTCTCCACGTACGGTACATAGCACGGTTATAAACTCGGTCATGTGTCAAGGTTTCATGTTCGTTTTCATGTTCGCAAGTCTCAACTGGGACCTCAGAGAACAAGGTCCAGGACCTTGATATAACATACGAGGTACGTTCCCCATTTTATGATATTTCCCTTTGTGATTCGAACTCGACTTTTCATTGTCCTTGCACTGGCTCGTGTCTTCGTACAAACGTAACCGTCCTTCCATTACCGGAGTTTCAATGACCAAATTGAACGCGTCGATCTATAAATTAGGCTCGAGTTTTAATTTGATACGATATCCCGATTAGTCCCAAGACGATGATCGCTTCGTGATCATATATGACGGTAATTACAACCATCGCGCGCGTTCCTGTGTTCCATGTAATTAGAATTCTCCGCGCCGCTTGCCGCTTAGCAGTTGTCTATTAATTATGCCGAATCAATAGCCACTCGATGCTCGGCGATCAATCGTTGATCGACTATCCATCAGAAAATTGAACAGTCGCTCGCTCGCTGCCGGGCCGTTCCAATTATTCTCCGCGAAGGAACTCCATCAATTAATCATAATAATCGGCGAGCAACGATGGACCGGCTGACGCAACGATCTTTAGTTTCCGAAGGCATCGGGTCGGGAACACGATAACTTTCCGGCAAAATCCCGGAAAACTTGCGCGGATCCTGACGCGGCTGGAAAAGTAAGTTTCCAGTAGAGGAAACCGGCGGAATTCCTTCGGGCGATTGATATTCTTCCTCCCTCTGTCATGCCGAGAACCGACAAATTCGCCGCCTCGAGCAAATAATCACACGTCCTAGGATCGCGGAGGGTCCAATAAATTTTCCCCGGCTACGACTATTTTAACTTGAACATCCTACTCAACGTACCCGCTGCTGCTGCCGGATATCGCGAATGAATGATGTGTCCCGTCGCGTTGCTCCACTCCCTCGTATCTATGACGTATCTTTGATTTTCTCGATATGTCTACGACGGCATTGTGTCTCGGCACAATGCGTGACATTGGGCATGTAAAATACGATTGATAACAATACTACATTCTATATACTTATCGTACATCTTCTCGTAAATACATTCAAAAATGTTATCGTAAAACGCATTGAAATGCTGTTTAATACATACGGTAAACGTTACTAAGACGATCTATACATATAACATGTGGTAACTATTGTAATAGTATCCGTGACACGTTATACATTAATGCAGGAAGGCATGTGTTGCAAAGAATAGGAGGCCATAAATACTTAGGCTTACTTTTGATTATAACATGAGATGAGACAGATTGATTATACTACAGATTGATTATACTATAAAATAAATGAAATATTTAATCTTTGTCTTTGCCAAAATTAAGAATATAATGGAGAGAAAAACGCTGATGTTAGTAGATTATGCATTCTTACAAAGCTTATTGAATAATTTGAGGAAAGAGCGTATAACAATAACCTTTCACTACAATAGATTGCGGGAGATAGATTCGAACAGTAAATGCAATACCAGAAACAAAAGCATGCAATATGCTGTCAAATAATCGGAAGGTATTAACTAATAACAAAGTCACGATGAAGAAAGGATTGAAAAGTTCGATAATAGATCCTTAGAGATGAAAATTTTTGGTTTTCTTCATTGCTTCTGCTATTAAGAAAAGCAGATTATAGTCTCTAGCCATTCTATGCATAGATATTTTACTTATAAGTATTATACTATATAAGACGATTGGTTTCGTAATTATAATAGTTAGCAAAGTAAAGTGAAGGTAATATTCATATTCTGTATCTACCAAACATGAATATAATTAAGAGGTAAAACAAGTAGTAGCTGTTAAGAACTTGAAATTCCCAGCAATTACAAATCGTCACCTCTGACTCCTTCAACACGAAATTATGTAATAAGAGATCTCCTGATGTATCTGCTTTATGAAGAAATTTCAAGCTAACGAGAAGATGCTTCTATATCGATATGTTTATTTCGAGATGCCGAAGTACAGAAATAGTGGATGAACGTGGGAAGGAAAGAAGAAAATAATGTGTATCTGCAGGATTACTACTGGAAATAACGTTTTCAACGAGGAAACCCGTTTGCCCTGGGTATTCTCGACAATCGGCTGCGATGGATTCTCGTAATCTCGAAACGCACGTTCGTTCAAAAGGGAATTCCTCTTCCCGTTGTCACACGCGCTTTAAACTCCGATCCCTCCGAGAGATCCATAAATTTAAGGATCACAATTCGCCAGCCGGTCCGCGCAATATTTCGAAAGCGTTGACTTTTCATTTGAACAAGGAGAAAGAATGTCCCGGGATTGAATTAAATTCTCTATAGAATGGAATTTTAATTGCTGCACGCGAACCGTCAACTGTGCTAAATTCAATTTCATTCGCTGATGGCTGACGAAATAATAATTGCTTGTACAGATGTACCGAAGCTGTGAAAAATAGGTCCATTTTTACACAAACATCTATGAAAAGCATGTAACGACGAGAATTGGTGAACGGCGCGATATTTTCAACGTCGTTATAACGTATGACAAATGCCGGTTTATTTCTATGCCGCGCGTAATAACCGGAATCGATGAGACAATGGCATTATGATCGATGACAGTTTACCGTGCGTTCAATACCCCTATCCAACCATTATTTAATTACATAACATAGTGGACGATTTGCCGATAAGCCGGCGCGGGACATATACTAATCTCGACGATTTCAAGAATAGATCGACGGCATGGTGCTTCTAACGAAACGGCTAAGTAATTTGATCGAATGTCGTGTCGCGACGTTCTATGGAAGTTATAGAGGAACATGTCACGATATAGCGTGCACCGACTGTCCTAATTCGGGGATTCTTCGAGCACCACTCGACGTTATGCACTTTCGGAGCACGTGCTCGGTATGTATCGCGAGAACTGCTGATCTATTACGGTCGTCTCTTAAATTGAAACATTAAGAATTGAGCGTGTACGACATATGGTTAATCGAAGATCCCATCTGGTCAATAATTGTTGTTTCTACACTGGACATCAACAAATTAAATACCGAATACTAGTACACTTCTTAATGGTAACTATCATTCGGTCATGAAATAATTTTCTACTTTTTTTTTTAATAACGAGGTAACATAATTTGAAAGACATTTCGACTGGTGAAGCACATGCGCAAGTAGCGAAGATATCAAGAGGTATAGAGATATTTCGGTCATCGCGACACACCGAGAATCGAACGGGCAGTGTCGTTGAATTTGAGAGACGGCTTGACTTCGCGTTGGCAAAGTTCAAACGGCCGGTTGTTGGTTCCGCCGGACGAAACAAACATAACGAGTACAGTTTCAGTCTGAATACACAAAAATAAGCATCGAGTGATCCCATGAAATTTTGACCAAACTTCTGATTGCAATATTTCAAATATTCAGAATATATTAATGCGCAAATACCTATTTTATGTAAATAAATTACCGGTTCGATATTAATCATATGTCACAAACATTTCACTGGACTATGATATACCTACAATGTTTATACGTAAAACTTTATGTAGACTCAGGAAATGTGAGCAAAAAATAATTTCATTTGTTATCTATTCTCAAACAGGCTCGTAAGTATCGATCGTGGGCATTAACAACAGACACGGAATACTCGTCGATACGAGAATTTAATCATCTGTGAGTACAGTTACATTCCTCGAAATATGAACAATGAATTACACAGTTACATTCGCGGAAATGTCAAACGTATATCGCACATTGATCGAGACGGGTACACTTGGAGCAGCTATCGACTCTCCACCAGTTAGCATTGACGTTATCGATTCGGCGGAATATCCGCCGCTGGCTACGACGAGTGCAGAGAGAAACATTTGAATGAATATCGCAAGATTAATGTCATTGGACCTGCCACAGATTATGACCGGAGCCACGAGATTAATGACGATTCTTGCTGTTTCAGGGGAGAGTGAACGCTAAACTTAGACTAAAGATAGATGACTACAGAAATGTAGCGAATTTAAAAATGTGTCAAAGTTATCGCGAAAGTTAGAATTTATCATCATCTCTGATCAACGTACATAATTATTTTCTTTTTATCGTACATCAATAACGACCTAATTTGCGAAACGCGAACCAAGACGTAGACCCATGTCACGGACTTAATCGCGGTATACGTACATCTTGTTTTTTATTCGCATTGAATATTTCATGGAGAGGAAGCATCGAAATCCTTTGATCTCGCGCGTTCCGCTCATCAGGAATTGTAAAGGTAGCAGTACATATTTTTTTTCTTTCCGCTGAAAAAACACGCGACGTACAGAATCGAAGTTTGCGAAAATATGCATCTGCAGTGAGTACTGAATTCGAGAAATCGAGTGGCGTGTATACATTATGCAACACGTCTGCGAAGAATGGTAGCAGAAGGGAAGGTGATCACATTGATATTCCAGCTACATGGGCCGATTCCCACTGACCTGGCAACGCAATTAACATGAACAATGAGAAAGATCAGCTATACTTTTTCCCTCGATACCACGTCGAAAGAAATAAAATTAACATTCATTGCTTGATAAACTAACGTACGCATAACTCTTCTTACTCATCACTTACTCGTTGTACAAACATATACAAGATCTTCACTGAACAGCACTGTAATTCTTAACTTGTAAGAGATAGAAAAATGGACTACATTTTCTATGAAAATAATCTCTGTTTGGAAAATTTTAGAAATTTTGCTAAGCCATTATAGAAGTTCATCTTGAAAAGTATTAACAAATTATGTAAATTAGATCATTATAGTTAATGGAAAGCGTCGTCTCGTTAAGCCTATTACTACTTTGCTTGCAAGAAACGTGAATTTTAAATGAAACCACCGATTGGGCGTAACATGAAGGAGAGTACAGAAACATATTGGTACGTATTTTAATAATAACCTATAGCATCAGCCACGATGACGACTTATGTACGTTATCATGAAACAAGGTACAAGCCACTGCGTACTGTTGGCCTTTCCCGAATCGATTTCTCACAAATGGAATAGAATTCTCCCTAAAGACCACTGTTACGAGGTACCTATTTAAACCGTAACAAATAGCAGGTATGTATTCGAGGAAGAATAATGAATTCATTGATTCGAGCTCTGTAATACTGCTCGTGACTGGAGGTACAAATCCGAATCAGATTTTGCGGCTAGAACTACACAGGAACTTTGCGAAAGCGATTAGGCTATCCATTGATAGATACATATACCAAATCTAGTCAATATTAATATGAACCAATACACCAACCTCTCAGCAAAATCAACACTACTTAGACTTTAGATCTTATGCACCTATTGAAATTGTAAAGAATTGATTTAATGTTCAAGATTACAAAAAAATAAAAAATGGAACCGACATTATGATTTTCAAAGTACAATAGAAATTCCCATTTAGATATCATTTTCTACACTGACATGGCAAACAGTTTATTTTTAGTATAATAATAATAATAAATCTGAAGTGGCTATAATACTTTTTCAATGTAACCGAGATACTACAGCACTCCGTAAACTGAAAAATTGAAGTGTTACTATTTTAAGCGCTTTGATAACGGAGCTCTTCCATTAACCAAGTTATCGTTCAGACGAAGTAATGTACATACACGACGATAACGCAGAGCGTACGCGATTGTTTACAATAAATAAACGCGTGAGAGTTCAATATCCCAGATCCCAGATGAAGGTGCGTTGCACCGATGCACACCGTGCGAAAATATGAGTCGCGTACTACGTGAACGTGTAACATATTACGTCTACCATTACATCATCTGTGGCATGTGTTCTCAGCAGCATGCAGTGCTAGCAACCGTGAAGCGAAGGTCACGAAGTAGCTGACGTGACAATGACCTTTCCTGCCTGTTTCCTTTAACTCGATCTCTTTTTCTCAAACTTTTATTTGTCTACCCCCGTCAAGGTAATGCAGTTAAATGAGCAACAAGGTAAATGGCCAGAGCGCATGGTTAAGCAATTAACATTTTTAATGAAACATTATTCGATCGTTTTAAATCGCATATAAAGAGAACGTTTATAGTATGGTTACAATACCAATATTGATGTATGGGAGCGTTCATTACCAATGCCGTTTGAAGACAGCAACGAATACATTTCGATTCATCATTTATGCATTCATGCAAAATCGTATCGCAAGTATGATTCATATGTTCACAGTTTATTGTTTGTTCATTACATGTTACTCATTGCTATCCCAAATGTATCGCGTTCCCGTGCGAGAGATATTTATTTTGACAACATTTCCGACATTAAAAAAAAAAAAAAATAGTAGGGGACCAAAATAAACATCGCGAATTTGAACAAATGTAGAATGACACGTGTATACACATGAATTACAGAGAGCAATGTTTTCAGAGTTAGATTCAGACAGATATACTATGCAAATACGTGAGAGAACTGTGTGCTGTTTCCTTTAACGACATAAAGCACATTAACATCTTATAACGTGATTAAACATACAGATACTCATGTATATTCTCGTACCTTCGAAACCCTTGCCGGATACATTCGGTTAATCTGCGTTACGTTAACGGAATGTTAAGGGATCGATTTCAAGATGAAACCGTCGCTCCAAACAACAAACGATTTGATAATAGCATTGGAGCCGACGCGACGGCCCGAAGACTCCCAAGTTCACCAACGTAAATGTATGCAAGTACGAAAGCACAGTGCTACTATTATATCCGGCCTGTCTTTGCCAATATCTTTCATAGGTCTGACTGATCACATGCCAACACGGAACTGGTGCCCTTCGAGAGATAATCGCGGACGGCGGCGGGCATCGCGACAACGCCTCGTCTCGCGGTGATAACGCGGTGGAAATTATCGACCCCGGTTAACCGTCGGGGGTTTGTTTTGAACCGTGCATCCTCGCGCACGGCCGTCGCCAATAACGACGATAGAGACCAGCCGGAATCGAGCCTTTTCAACCGACGGTGGCGACGGCGTCGTTCAACGATCCGCTGGTCTCGTTGTAAACGCGAAACGAGCGTGAACGAGCGCGTACCGAGGTTACCAGATAACAGGTTGCTGCCGAAAACACTTTCTTATCAGGCTGACGTGCGTTTCGTATTATAACGCGACGCGACACCACGACACGAGACGAATCTCCTTGGCGAGCGCGCGCATCGCCCATTGTTTCGACACGGTGGCGGTGATATGGGTAAAAGCGACCGGATAAATGGCGACTTTCCCCCCCACCGCTTGTCGCGACCGCCGCACGGGTTGTAAATCTCACGCGACATGCCGAAACGCACGCGTTCTAACCATACACAATGCCCTATCAACGTGCACGCGCGACGTAAATAACCGGCCGACGAAAATCCGACGACGTCTCCGGACGAAAAATTAATCTCGGGACACCGAGAACGTATCAGCAGATATACAAAAGTTAACTCACCCTGTGGCCGGATTCCTCGAGTCGCTGCCTCTTGGAGTGTGGTCCGTCTCCGTTGAACGCCATCCTGGCTCTCGGCACCGGGCGATTACTTGTTTTTTTTTTCAAAGCGGGACACTCGCTGCTACGACAACACGTCCGTGTGTGTTATTACCGCGCGGCTCTCTATACCGTGTCGACGATCTCGTGCGCGGCCGGGGGAGGGGGGAGGAAGGAGAAAATAATCGGTAGGACACGACGCGTAACGCGACGAGAACAGACAAACGCGCGAGAGCGGCTTAAGGGAAACTGGATCTCGATGTCGCTGGAGAGGAACGTCTCTGTCCGTAACGAAGTAGCCGGGGCGACCGCGGCGCTATCTGCTGGCGGCGCGACGTGAACGTATATACAGGACGAATCTTTAAGGCGGAACTGCGCGCATGCTCAGACGTCACTTTTCCCGAACAAGTGATTGGTTCATCTTATATTTCTCGCGATAGGGCAGGGTATATTCCAAAAGTAAAATTAACGCGTGTAACGAAAGGAAGAGACGAGAAAAAGTATTACAGNAGACGTCACTTTTCCCGAACAAGTGATTGGTTCATCTTATATTTCTCGCGATAGGTCAGGGTATATTCCAAAAGTAAAATTAACGCGTGTAACGAAAGGAAGAGACGAGAATAAGTATTACAGTTTTTAGTGTGGTTCAAGAAAATTTCGTGTATATAAATTATGTGAACGAAGAGAAGTTTGTTGTTCGTCGGTGTGTCATGTGGATTCATCGCGGTTCGCAGCAACTTTGATTCGTGCCTGCCGGGAAGATTTCAAGCGTCTACACAATATTCGCGCTATCTACGAAGAGAGAGGGATTTACAGGTAGGATTTATCGAATAATAATGAGTTAGAATTGTGAGTCAACTAATTATTTTTCCTGGACATTAACACTAAGTTGCGTGGCGATAGTCTACTGTCGAATACTGGCTTCAAAATTGGTACGAAATTTTTCTCTGATAGAAATAAGAATCTATCATAGAGAACGATGGTTTCTACCAATGGTGCTAACAGCATTCGTAGCGACCCGAAGATTATAACTTGTTGCCATCGATTTAAAAAATCTGAAATTTCGGAATTATTTACATCTGAATCTCGCGGCTGCAAATGTGTATCGAAATGCAAAGTTGCGGTTTTATAATACCTGAAAAAACGAATATTCTTGCATATATTTTTCTATTGATTTCATCAAATTTTTATCAGTTATCTATAAAATGGCTATCACTTAACTGTTCAAATGACATTCCTTTTGATACTTTAACATTTCTCAATTGACTATGACGTAAATTTGTACTCCTCTTTATTAAAATGGTTTCTAAAGCTGCTCTATAAGTATGCACCTGCAACACAATTTAGTTAGTAATGCATATTTAGTTATACATTGATTTACCAAGTCACTTAACTATTAAATCTTCATAATTCCCAGTTTTTAGTTTGTCACAGTATTTTTCAATGGCATGACATGCTACTTCTAATGACGTATAAGTCAAGGAATGATTTTTGTGTAAAGACACGTGTTTGCTAAGGGGATAACCCTTTAATTTACTATTCTCAGAGCTGAAAATAAGTACCTGCGTTATTACTTTCATATGAGAGTCATATCTCGTGTCCTAAAAATACATATACATACTTTATTGTTAATTTCATATAACAACAGCCAACAATACAAATAAATTTAGCTTCATTTCTAGAAGAATAAAGCTGTAATAATATTGGAGCTAAATCTCCACAAGGATGCAGACCTACAAGGCCAAATTCAGTTTCTTCCTCACTTAAATCGAATTCCTTTTGAAACAATTCTTTTAATTGACTAACTAATTCTGATTCGACCAAATTCGAAGATTCTAATTTAGCTGTAAAATGTTGAGGAGCTTTTTGATAGAAATTTGGTATGTGCCTGTTTATAGACCTCAACAATTCTTGATCTAATTTCCTGTAAGACAATCATTATTAACATGGAATATAATGAAATTGTATAGTAATACCTGGCTTGCTCCAACAATATACAATCTTGTTCGATACAAGTAACATTTAATCCATATTGAAAAGCCAAAACTCGGGCTAAGTGACCCATTCCAGATCCAATATCAATAATACATTTGCAATTAGCTTCATAGGCACATGCTGCACATACCTGAAAATATAAAAAAAGGGGTATGAGTTATGAACTATAGGTTGCAATTTATGCAAATAAATATTAATATAGTACTTCAGCTATTTCTTGTATCTCATATCTCTTCTTCTGCTTTATATGTTTACAAAATAAATTATTGAATTTGTGATTCGTAGAGTACAATTCATTGAGTATAACATTGCGATGATTTTTGAAAACTTTATTACTGTTCTTATTTGTTTTTCTGTTATTTGATTCACAAGCTATAATGCTTTCTGGATCCTTATTATTTCTCTTAACTTGTAAGATATTGATCACTTGACGAAGCGCGAGTAACGTCAAGGGCCATACACGTTTGCTGCAAAAATGATAAGAAGTTGCAATAATTATTGTAATAAAGATTAGGAAATTCAAATAACATAGTGACACTACGTACCACGAGATGTCTCCCGACATCCATTCACCAAATTCTTGAGGCGATGCATCTTGAAAGACAATCTTCCACGTTTCTGGCAACCTGTCCCATAATTTTTCTTGAAAGAAATCCTGTATTAAAATAAAACGAGAATTCAGATACTATCTAATATTCACCAAAGAACTAACGTACGCTGGGCATGAAGGTGCACCCTGTCACGTTCGAACAAACGTCAAAGTGACACAAGGAAGTGCAGCAAAGTAGTTCGACAGAAGTGACAGGTGCAGGATTTATTTTATATGTTACGTACCACAACGTAAGAGTTCAATAACCAGCCGTATACGTCTAGAACGCAAAATATTTGATCTATCGTGACACGAATTCTCGTACAAACTCTACATGTGCACTGAATGTCCGTAGACGCGGCCATCTCTGCCATGAAGTAGGCGCGAAAATTTGATTGATCGTTCCCTGTGGCTAGTCTGAATATGCATAAATAACGTAACACAAAATTGAACGTTGTATAATACTTCGTTAATCCCAAATTTGTATACCTTTCTCATTCGTAATAAATAATTATGCCTACACCGTATATAGGATCGATAGGAAACTTGTTTCACTCGTTTCTTAAAAAACTTTTTAATTACCGCATTCGCTCACGCTCTTCAACTGCACGCAGTTTCAAAATTTGCTTCTACAGCGGAAATAGAAAGTGCATAACGTCGTCTAAAGATACTTTTTGTTTAACGCGGCATACTTTACCTAATTATATAACGTAGTTATGAGCATGCACGTGCGATGGATACGGGCGGCAAGTTCGTTGAACGGAAAGTTAACGATAAAGGGAAAAATATGAAATTGCTACACACGAAAAGTAGCCGGTCGATCGATTTACTTTTTACCATCGGATCAACGCGGGTATCGGCCGAACGAGCTCAGGAAATGGGCGATCAGATCGAAAGCAATTTTCTCACGGAGGCGCGTGAAATTTTAATACACGTCAGCCAAGGTCTTATGAAACTGACGAATATCTTCCGCCGGTTGAATAAAAAGGAGAAGAAAATAGTGAAAATTGGAACGGTTTGTTTGGTTTATTTATTAATTAAAGGATCGGATGCTATTCTCGCCGTGTCCCACTTTACGCCACTTTCACTCTTCAACGTTACGTTATTACTCATGAGCACGGTGCTCTTCGAGAGCTATACCCCGCGAACCGTACACGCAGCTATAGAAGGAGAACCGTATCATCTGCCACTCCGTATCCCTGGACTTTCCTGAGAACTGGGCGATTAACGTTCGTGCAATCCTTTCTTAAGCGTTGTTTCACGCAAAGCTGCTGTTGTAATTATTGCTAAACGCAGTAATAACACTGTCTTTTTACGCTTATCTTATTTATTCGTTTCGAAGGAACGAGCTATCTCTTGAGAACAGGGAATTAACACTGAAAGATCATTTTCTTGATTCATGGGTTTCACTTTATTCGATGATTTCGTTTTACTCTTTGTCAAACAACGGGCACGAGATTTCCGTGAGGATTTGCCAACTCCTTCGAGTGGCTGTACGCGCGTAATTAGAAATTATTGACCATTCGATTCTTTGCTCATCCTATTCGAATCTCGTGGTCGCTATTCGGACCTCTTACGCCAACGTAAGTGAAAGTTCCCGAAGTAGGACAAACGAGAGACGTCGAATCTCGACGGTGCGTGTATATTTGCTAAATGCTCATCCCGGCGTTGGTCATCGTAGACGGCGAGCCATTGAAATCGCTAAATGTCACTGCACTTCTTATCTAATTCGTAGAACCGAGAAGCTTCTGACTGTTAAAAGGAAACGGTCCCTCTCTGTATTGGCTCTTCAATTAAAGTTCAGATGTAAACCTGGGGGAGAGGAGTTGTTATACGGTATCATTTAAGATCCCTGATTCCTCTCGGATAGATCAATCCAGAGCGTATGTTACGTAAGCATGAGAACTTTGCATCACCGGAGCTTTTGCAACTGAGGATTTTACTAGGTCATCCTCATTTAACTGGTATTCTAGATTTCTGCCTTTCACAGCCACTGAACGATATTTGCGGAAAAAGAGCGCAGACGATCTTTTCACGTGGGATAAACTTGTTAGAAGATCTGTGACTATTTCTGTTAAAAAGAGAACATTCACGTAATTGCAATATAAATAATGAACTGTGACAAATTAACGAAACAGATCTGGCAATTACGTTTAATTTAATTCGATGAGAGGTGTAATTAAACCGTGAATTCTTGCTAATCCCCGGTCTATTGGTTGGAACCGCATAATCAACTTCTGTTGACAACATGCTCGCGACGTAATTGCAAGAGAATAAAACTAATTAACGGGAAAATTAAACGATGGCTGTTAGTGGACAGCAAACGTGACTGCGGGAATTTGCTTGTAACCGTGGAGGAAAGGTCGTTAGAGACAGACACAGGAAATGATTTGTTCGGAGGAACTCGTTCGCTCGGAACCGCTCCGAGCCTTTAGCGAAAGTAATGATGAATACAGCGAACGTGAATGCACGCGAGACCACCGTGTACACGTTATGTTACAGAGATTCGTGAAGGCGATCGTCTTTCACCGAATAATTCGGTGTGTACCATGCCAGTCGCGGACACGGCCTTCTTCTTCTACTACTAGAAGAAAGGTAGGTTTCGGTTTCGATAGGCCTTGGAGGTCGACGGAAAAGTGACGCTCGTTTAATATAATCATCTTCCTTTCCTTTCGATTGGGAGACGGATTTAAAGAAAGTCGACAACCGCTTCACCCGTTTCCCCCTCTACCCGTGCTCCTGTCTTTTCGTGCTTCGCCTTTTTTTCGTCTCTCGAACGTCTCCGTACGTATCCCGCACACGAATACTCGATACGTTGGTTTACACCAGCCAACACGTGAAGTGTTGGTAGCCAGTGATGCCAGAGAAAGGTGCCCCACCGTGTTCAATATTAGAGAGGAGCTTCTTGAAGAGCTGGTGGTGGTATCAGGTAGGGAGAAACGGGCCTCTGGGCCCAATATGTCCTCAGTACTCGTACGAAGCTCCATGTAATATCGTTCAGTACATACCCGGTCCTACGGATAACATGTTGCCTATCGCGAGTTAGCCGCTCTTGATCGTAGTTAGCACGTGAAGTCGGTGAAGTGCGACTTGCCGTCGAGAATAAGGGCCCAACGAGCGACGCCGGTCCGAGACGCATGATGCTCTCCTTCAAACTGGTAATTGTAAAGAAGATATCATACATCTTTCGAGAGTATTCACCGGGTGAAACTTTTTCTCTCCGCGAATGTCGCGTTAATAGGGTAGATAGGCTGATTCAAGAGAACAAGCCCGCTTCTACTTTCATCGTAATAACCGTGTCTTTCATGGTTATATATACATATATAGAAACGTTCGACGCGGTTCTATCATTTGTAATCAGTCAGCGTATCGCCTTCGGCTGTCTAGTAAGGGAAAGTATATCGGATTAGCACGTATGCACATTCAGCATCTTCGCTTTGTATCTTTGTACTTTTCTTATATAAATTTGAAATCGTCGAGAGTCCTCCTACATAAGATTTAATTCGTAGTATATCGAAATCTCATTTATTCGCCGCTTGACACAGAAAATCGGTATACAGGCTTGATTTCGGCCGCGCGTGTCGGAGGCAGGTTTTCTTTTTGTTCGAAGAATATTAAAAAGTCCCCGCTTTAGGAGAGTCACCGAATTCTCGAGGTGAAACGCGCACGCCGTGAATCTAAAACCTAAATTTTCTCTCCTTCTTTCTCTCCATGGCCATGTGAAGCAAGCGGCAAGAATTTCTGTTCTATTCGCACAATTTAAACCCGAGAAACATCCTATATCCGATACATGCCGTAACTCGGCCTCGCCATATCGGGAACACGATCGCGGCTGGGAATCGCTTATCAGGGTACCCAGTAACTGTCCATTCGGCGACGCTAGAATACCAATCGATTGGCCTCTTAAGGTCTTCTGCTGAATGCTTCTTCTCGTTTATTAATCGGGTTAGTCGGTTACTCAGACGCGAGCGTTGTTTCCACAAACGCGTACGCAGATACCCTCCCGAATCGAACCGTACTGTTTCGATATTCGACGATAGCGATTCCACTTTACAGATAGTCGTAGCGGTCGCGATCTTGGCCGCTTCGACCTCTGCCAAAGATGAGCCCGCTAAAGGCCGCGATAAGAGACAACAGGTTGCTTTCCATCCGAGAAGAGGAGCCAGGCCGCCACCTTATGCGGTACAAATGGAACCGATCGTTCAATATTCCCAGAGAGATCCGCTCTACAATCCTCTGGCGAGTTCCAAGAGCGACAATTTCTACGAAGAGGCGCCGTTGAATTACTACCCGACCGAACCGGAACCGATCATTGAAATTATCATCAAGGAATCAAACGAGTCGTTACCAACGCCTGCCCCGCCACCGGCACCTCCGACACCGAGACCCACGAAAGAGCCGATACAAGTGTTCTACGTGAAGTATGAGAAGAAAAAAGGGTACGGGGATAAAACTCGTGTCGTCTACGATCCACCAGTGCCGGCGTTGACGCCTATCGAAGAACACGAAGAGATCAAGCCCGATAACCCGACACCTTATCCGGAAGAACCTGTCCACACAGCGACGCCGGCACCGTCGGAACCTTCTACGACTTTAAGAGCTATCATTCGACCGGACAGTGAAGTATATCATTCCGGTTCTAGCGGTATACGCGTCACCTTCGGCACGGAACAGGTGCCGCCGAATAATCACAATAAACGAAGCGATTTGGAAACACCGGCGAACACGCAACAGCAGCAGCAGCAGCAGCAGCAAGTAAAGCCGACTGCTACCTCTCCTGGATCTCCCAAGAGACAACACGGCCCGTATCAACCGATACAACCAGTGCACCAACGATTACCACCGGCATTTCCTCAACAGAGAATCGCGAACTCTTTCCCGCAGCAACAACAACTTCAACAACAACCACCGCTACAACAGCAACCCTTAAACTTTTTACAGCAGCAGCAGCAGCCACAGTTTTCACAACCGCCGCAGGCAAGAAGCCCGTTGCAAAGACCTCAACCTGTTCGATTGCCAATAACGATTCAAGGCCTACCGGAAGTGCAACAGCGTTCGCCGTTCAATAATTTCCCACCGCATCGTGTCAGCATTAACCATCCGCATCAACCAGGATTCCCACCGACCCTGTCAGTTTCTCATCAGAATGTACAGATACAGAATCCGGGCTTGCCACCAAATCAAGGTCTGCCGCTGAATCAAGGCAATCCTTTCAGTGTGGAACAGCAACCGCAACAACAACCGTTGCCGCCGTATAAGCAACAGGAATTGGACAAACAAAGATATCACGAGCAACGTCGACAACAGGAGTTGTTGAAACAGCGCGAGCATCAGAGGCAACACGAGCAACAGAGACTGCAGGAGCATCAGCGATATCTGGAGCAACAAAGACAGGTCCAAGAACAACAGAGACATATAGAACACCAAAGGTTGGTAGATCAACAGAGATTGCAAGATCGACGATTACAGGATCAACAGAGGATACAAGAGCAACAAAGATTGCAAGAGCAGCAGAGATTGCAGGAGCAGCAGAGATTTCAGGAGCAGCAACGGTTACAAGAACAACAGAAATTGCACGAGCAACGAAGGAGGAAGCAAGAACAGGAACAAAAATTGTTGCAAGAGCAACAATACCGTTCGCAATTAAAGTATAATCAGCCGCACGTACCGCAAGTACCTGTTCTGCCACAGGTACAAAAACCAGGAGGAGAAATTTTCAAAGCCGTGCCGAAACTCGAACAGCATTATGCGATCCGAGAAAATCCTCTTCATCCCGGACCTTTCCCACCTAATCCCGTAATTCAACCGACCGGCTTCCCGGAAACCTCGCAGAATCAATATGTTTCTATTCAGCCTCCACATTCTCAACCAGATATTTTAAGAACTCAGCCGAATGAGTTTATAAATAGTGGACAGCATCAAAATACGAAGCAACAAAATATTCAGAATCAGCAAGGATTTTTCTCCCAGAATTTCCAACAACCACAGCAGCAACAACAACAACAACAACAACAACAACAACAACAGTCGCAGCAGCAACAGCAGCGTTTCTCACCGTCTCCTCAACGGTCCTCGATATGGGGACGACCATCGTTCTCGTCAAGTTCCTCTCAAAAAATTTATGCAACGCCGGTCAGTCCGTCGGAAGACTTGAATTCGGTTTCAACGTCGAGACCGTACGTTTCTAGCACGCCAATTACTACAACAACCACGACGACGACCACC